>CM038680.1:296234391-296423895 GCA_021605205.1 Aegilops longissima
CTTTGCATCTGGGCGGAGCTCAAGCCCCACCTCTCAGCGCTTCTTCAGCGTTCGCCCGTGAAGTGAATGCAGTCCTCCCAAGCTCGAAGCCACCGCCCCCCTCGGGTGGTGGCGTGCGCTATCACGTTGCTCAGCGGATCAGCTCAAGTTTGCGGCCACGGCGAGTCCTCTCGATGCTTTGCTCCCCAATCATCGACAACGTCTTTGGTCACCAAGACCCTCATTGATGGCGGGCGGGGCTCAGCGTCTGTCTGTGGAAGCGTTCAACAATCTCCAAGTGCCTTACAATCAGCTTCAGCCAGCAAGCCTTTCTGCAGGGTCACCGGCGGCTCCACGGTCCCGATTAGGCAGGTTAGCCTCCCTGTCACCTTGGTGGCGGCGACAACTACCGCCGAGCTCGCCGACTTCGATGCCGCCCACATTCGCTTTGCCATGGCGCCATCCTCGGGTACCCAGCGCTGGCCAAGTTCATGGCCGTAACCCACCAGCTACAGCGTCCTCAAGATGCCAAGAAGTGGCGGAGTCATCACGCGTGCCTGCGAAGAGAAAAGAGCGGTGTGCTCACAGGCGAGCCTTTGAGCCGCATCCTTTGGAAGACCCGGATCGCGAAGCAGGAGGCTTCCAGACTGCCCCAAGAAGAAGACATCATCCGGCTCGGCCCCTCGGGGAGGCAGGCCCCTCGGGGGTCGCGCCAGGGGAACCTCCTTCTATCGCATAGGAAAGCACGCCGGCGCCCTCCTCGAGCAGGGGCTCGGGGCTCCCCCTGGAGGGCCACCGACCTTGCTAAGGTCACGAGGGAGGCGCTTGAGGCACCACTTGGCGTGTTTGAGCACGTTTCCCTCAGAAGGAGCAAGGCAAGGAGGGCCGAACCCTCGGGAGTTCGTTCGGCAAGATCATTCGAGAGCTGCAGGAGTCAAGAGTCATGAGTGGCAGCCGCCGCTTACCTGCCGTGGCTCCCCATCCAGGCGAGGATGGTGGGCTGCGTGTCTGCATCGACATACCAGGGCTCAGCCGAGCCGCCTCTCACGAGCGCTGCGAAGGTCCACCCCACAGCCGCATTCGCATGCCTTACGGCTTGCCGAACGCGGCTGCCACGCGCCATCTCCTCATGAGGAGCATCCCGGAGGCTCAAGAGGCCAGGCGTTCCGCAGCCACTGGCAGAGATGGAGATGGTCCACGAGAAGACACCTGCGCCTCCGGGCCTCCGAGGCCCCCAGCACTGGGGGCTCGTGAGGATCGGCTCCCGTAGCCCACCGAGTCTGCTGCACCAACACCCTTTCGTCTTCAATGCTATCAGGTGACATCTTTCAAGTTTCATTTCCAGGTGGGAGCGCCCCCAGGGCTGCATTATTCCCAGGTCGCGTGGGTCCGTCCCTGCGGCATGTATCCCTTTTACTTCATGTTCCTAGCTTATCTTGTCGGGGGCGCCCTTCGGGCCGCATCATCCCTGAGGGAGTCCCGGATTAGGGGGTGTCCGGATAGCCGGACTACCATCATCGGCTGGACTATCATTTGCCGGACTATCATCATCGACCGGACTCCAAGACTATGAAGATAGAAGATTGAAGACTTCACCCCGTGTCCGGATGGGACTTTCCTTGGCGTGGAAGGCAAGCTTGGCGATCGGATATGTAGATCTCCTACCATTGTAACCGACTCTATGTAACCCTAGCCCCCTCGGTGTCTATATAAACGGATGGATTTAGTCCGTAGGACAACAATCACAACAACCCTTACAATCATATCATAGGCTAGCTTCTAGGGTTTAGCCTCCTTGATCTCGTGGTAGATCCACTCTTGTAAACATCCACAATATCAATATCAATCAAGCGGGGCGTGGGTTTTACCTCCATCAAGAGGGCCGAACACAGGTAAACATCGTGTCCCTTGTCTCTGTTACCATCCGCCTAGGCGCACAGTTCGGGACCCCTACCGAGATCCGCGGTTTGACACCGACATTGGTGCTTTCATTGAGAGTTCCTCGTGCCGTCACCGATAGGAAGGATGCCTCCTCCGTCTTCAAGGGCGGTATCTTCATCAAAAGGCCTTGGCCGCCGGCCAAACTATCCGACTAGGTGGTTTCTTATGACCGCTTTGCCGGCCATCAACAGACAACGACCTCTCAAGTCGTCAAAAGCAATCTTCACGTCAGCTTGGAATCGCGCGGCGGCTGGATCAATAGAGCTCTCGTCAAGTAAGCGAGCTCTTGGATCGCATCGCCGCCACAGGAGTCACTACAGACTACGATCAGATTGGGCTTAAACCCGATCGAGAGAAATTAACTCTCCCGGGTCACCCTGCGTTGCGGTGGTAGAGGAACAATCTTGGCGGCCTTCTCTGTATTGAAAACTAGTCATGTCGGATCCCGAACCCCTCATGCGGATTCCAGCGGAGGGGCGGTCTTCGATCAAACACTTGAACTTAAAGTCGGGCATCGGACCAAACTCGTTGGACAACGTCTAGAAATCAAGTTTCAAAATTGGAAACTTCTTGGCCTTCGAGCCACGAGATGGGTAGGGTTCGGACTTAGTTCCACCCACCCGCCCGGACATATGCGATCTAACTCTAATTCGGCAAGAGCCCGCCGAGGCAGTACATCACTCTTGGGCGATTCCTCCTGGTTATGGACGGGATAAAGGACTGCCGAGAGAAAGCATAATCTCGGTCTTACGCAATAATTGCGGACAAGGGAATCCTAAGCGCCATAAGTCGCCGCGACATCACAGCTTCGCTGACTTGGAGACCATCGTACAAAAAATCTTGTGCGATGGAGAGTGCTGAAAACCGAAAGTAAATTTTGGGATAATCCGGTCCGAATACATCCCTAGTCCGGAACCAAAGGGTGCATCATTATCAAGCACAGGCTGAATACCAAAAACCAAAACCCCTAAAAGTGCGGAACCGTCTTGGAGGGTTGGCTAAGCGGACCTGCAAAATTCATAGCACGGAGGCGCCACTCCAACTCATAGCCTTGAGCATGTTGGATACTACGGCGGTGGCCAAAAGTGGCGAGGAGCTTCTAGCTCCGAATCCCAGCCCAGCAACACCGATGCGGTGTTGCAGGTCTTGAGACTTTCGCATCCAATAACATGCAGCGACAACTCCATAACCTTGCGAAGTCTACCAAGTAGCAACAATAAATCCATGGGCGACACGGCTATTACCTTCAATGCCGTGGCGAACCTAAATTCGAACTGCCGGGCACCAACCGCATTGGTCCTCGGCCCAATAGTAGGCGGCTTTCGCCTTACTAAGGTACTCATGGATGGGGCAGCAAACTAAACCTCATCTACAAGGAAACCCTCCGAAAAATGGAAATAGACTGGAACCGCATTGGCGAAGCAGCACAACCTTTAGAGGAATAATCCCCAGCGGGAAGCATGCTGCAGGGAAAAATCACGGCTGGGCGTAGTGTTCGCTCGCCCGGACAATTATAGGTCGAGGAGGTCACGTTTCAAGTGGCCCCATTCAGCAGCGGATATCATGCTCTATTAGGGCGAGAGGCATTCACAATTTTTCAAGCTATACCCCATTATGGGTACATGAAGCTTAAAATGCCGGTCCCAGCGGAATTATCACTCTCGCTAGTGATCCGGACATAGCACTCCGCGCGAAAACAAGACAGCCGCACTAGCCCTCGAGGCACTATCCAAAGCCCTAGCGGCGAGGAACTCACCGCGATCGCTCCACGGTGAACAGGGGCGATGTGATACTCGATAAAGATCCAAGTCCACCTCTTTTAAACCAGCGGATGAAATAGTCAAATTCGAGGTCCACCAGCGGACCCCACGAAGCGGCCTCCATCGGGGGGCAATTGAACCCGATGTAGGCGCCGCTGCGAAATTCCTTTGGGAAAATTGGGACATTTTGCACGGCACCCATCGGATATGCCGGAATCCCACGCAGATTGGCGAACACAGCCTAAACATCCTAAAAGTTCAAGCCAGTCAAGCAGGCTCTTGACGATTTTCGAACCCAAAAGACAGAGCAATGGGAGAAGAGCTAGCCAAGCTCTTGGAAGCGGATTCATCGAGATATCAAGCACCGGATTGGCTAGCAAACTTGGTGATGGTACCAAGAAGGACAAATCTGGCGCCTATGTAGCCGATTTCAAAGACCTAAATAAGGCCTGCCCAAAGGATCCCTTCCCTCTCCCCGCATCGACCAAATCATTGATGCCACCGCAGAACACTATTCATTGTGCTTCCGGGCGCATACTCCGGCTATCATCAAATCAAGATGGCGAAGCGGATCAAGCGCAGCAGCATTCATTACTCCATATGGACCATTACGCTTCAACACGATGCCCTTCGGACTTAAAAAGCGCGGCGCAACATATCGGCGCATGATTGGACATGTCGGCTACCCGGATCGGCAAAGCAGTAGAGGCATATGTGGGCGGCGTCGTCGTCAAAACCAAACACGTTGAAACTCTAGTAGGCGACTTGAGGCTCACATTCGACGACCTCGAGCATATGACATCAAGCTGAATCCGGAAAAATGTGTTTTGGCGTACCATTTGGAAAAGCTGCTGGGCTTCATCGTATCGGTAGAGGAATTGAAGCAAACCCAGCCAAGATCCGAGCCTGTCACAGCTAGATATCCCAAAGACCTCAAGCAAATACAAAAATTGACGGATGCGTGGCGGCTCTAAGCCGCTTTATCTCCCGTCTAGGAGAAAAGGCATTACCCTCTATCGCCTCCTCGGTATGCACGAACACCAGTGGGCGGATGCTGCCACCGCCGGACTCGAAGAAATAAAGGCCATATTGGCAACAAATCCGGTCTGGCTGCGCCCAACCTGGGCGAACCAATGTTGTTATACATCGCAGCTCGCATCAAGTTGTAAGCGGTACTCGTCGTCGAATGAGAAGCGAAGGGCATAAATTCCCTCTTCAAAACCAGTATACTACGTATCCTTTGTGTTAACCCCTTGCAAGTCCGTTACCGCACTATCGGAAGATAGCGTCTGCGGTGTTCATGGCATCCGGAAGCTCGACACTACTTTCAAGAGTGTTTGATAACGGTGGCCTCTGAAGTACCACTTAGCGACATTATAAACAACGCGACGCGACGGGCAGGATTGCAAAATGGGCCATTGAGCTCTTACCATTTGATATATCTTACAAACCTCGGCGAGCTATCAAGTCTCAAATTTTGGCTGACTTTGTCGCTGAATGGACGAAGCGAACTCCCTAAAGAATCGGCGCATACTCAATTGGATTATGCACTTCGACGGCTCAAAATGTTAGCGGATGGGGGCTGGCGTCGTATTAGCGTCCCCAACCGGAGACACAGTCCAATCGTACTTGAGATAATGTACACGGACTCTAACAACGCGCGGCGAATCGAGGCCCTTTACACGGTCTCCGGATGGCAATCTCCATGGGCATTCAAGCGCCTAGAGGTGCGCGGGGACTCAAACCTGCAATATCCCAAATAAGCGGAGACTTTGGCGCCAAAGATCCGAAAATGGCAGCATATCATAGCGCTGTCCTCAAAATGTCAGCCGGTTGAAGGACTTGAATTCCATCCGTCACGGGATAATAACCAAGCGGCCGACGTCTTGTACGCATTGGCGCAAAAGCAGCGACGCTGTCCCTCTAACATCTTCTGGAATGGCTCTTCAAGCCATCCGTACTATGGGAAGAGAGTCCGGAACTAACAATCCGAACAAGCCGCACCAACGGCGATCCAGCCGATGACATAACACCTTCCGCCCATGACATAATGGCAGTAATTGCCCGTGGGCAGAACCATTCCTCGCCTACTTGCTTGGCAGGAGCTTCGAAGACCAAAATGAGGCCCGCTGCATTATCCGCGATCAAAAGCCTACAAGGTCTATGAGGAGAACTTTATAAGAAAAGCACAACGGAGTCCTTCAAAGGTGTACCTCCGAAGAGGAAGGCAAAACCTCTGGCTGAAATTCATGCCGCACTAGGCGGACACCACGCCGCAGCTCGGACCCTTGTAGGAAAGGCATTCCGTACAGGATTTTTCTTGGCCAGCGGCTCGGCGGATGCCGGGACTTAGTCCAAAGATCGTCGGTTGTCAGCTCTTTGCTAATCGAGCCATATACCACCCACCGCCCTCAAAACTATACCCATTACCGGCGTTCGCGATGCAGGGGCTTGACATGGTTGGACCACTTAAAGGGGAACCCACAAGCAAAGGTACCTATTGGTCATGGTGGATAAATTCACCAAATGGATAGAGGCCAAGCCAGTTAAAGCGGCGAGTCCGGACCAGTGATAGACTTTATATCCGGGGTAGTACACGTTATGGTGTCCCCACAGCATCATCACCGATAACGCACGAACTTCACCGCCGGCGAGGTTAAATCATGGTGCAAAATATGGGCATCAAGCTCGATTACGCTTGATCTATCATCCTCAAACCAGCGGTCAAGTGGAGCGAGCAAATGGTCTCATAATGGCGGCATCAAACCCGGACTAGTGCGGTCCCTTATGAAATCGACACGCCTTTGGGTAGAGGAGCTCGACTCCGTACTACGGGGGCTGCGGACAACGCCTAACCGTACCACGGATTCACACCATTTTTATGGTATCTGGCGTGAAGCAGTTTTGCCTGCGACATCATTCATGACTCACCTCGAGTGCGCATGTGCGAAGAAAGAGAAGCGAGTTGGATCGGCGGGACAGCTTGGACACATTGGAGGAAGAGCGCAGCGTCGCCAAGGCTCGTTCCGCATTCTATCAACAGCAGGCTCGAAGATACCAAAGCAGAGAAATGCGGGCCAAGACTTACAGCGTTGGCGAACTGGTTCTCGCTGCCGGACAAGAAAAAGGACAAGCTCAAGCCCAAATGGGAAGGCCCTTCATCATTGATCAAGTCTTGACCGGCGGGCGTACCATCTCTGAAATGCATCGGATAACCGACTCGAGCCGAACCCATGGAACGCAGCCCGCCTCCGGCGATTCTATGCCTAGCGCCGGACTAAGAGTTCGTCCCCTTCCCCCGTCCAATTTTTTTTCTTTTATTTATTTCAGCTGCCTTTTGTTCATCTTTTTCTTCTCAAACCTATTCATCCAAGCCTTAAAGGGCTTTACCCGCGCAACGTTCGCGCACAATTGATGTGCTACCCGCACTCATTATACAGGGGCTTCTTTACGAAGCTTAATTATCTGGGCTTTATGCCCAGCACATGTCATCAAGCCTCCACATGTACCTTTTATTCACCATTATATGCATCGATATGACTTAAGTTTTGGCCAAGATGGGTTGCTGGCTCTGTGCTTACCCCTCGTTCCCGATTGTTCGGCTAGGAGGTAAAGGAGCACCTCTGCGATTATTCTTGCCGGGTCAGCGGATGTGTACCTCGGTAGGTGAAGCCGAAAGCTAAGCGTTCTTAAGGGAATATTGATTCGGTGACTTAAAAGATGATTTTTATCCACTTATTTATCTGCCCCGGATGTTTTCGCTTTTTCATGGCCGGACATGCACTTTAGGGCATGCCACCCCAATGGAAAGGAACCCTTAACGGAACTATTCTCCACGGAAGATGTTTCTTACTAACCATGTAATATAACATAACTAGTTGGGCACTTATGCGATAAAGCGATGACCCCTCGCTGGTCTCCACGCATACCCGGTTGTTTCTAACCGAGAAGGTATTCGGACACACTCCGGACTCTAGGGTCCCGAGGTGAAGCGAAAAGGTCGGCAAAGACAAGCGATCTACAATCCGGCTAGAAGACATTTTGTATGTCATTTTATAATACATTGTCAAATTGGTGATTGTATTCTTCCTCAATCCGTCTAACAGGTTGTCTAATTTACAGATCTGTTGGGAAAATTTTCTGCCAACTCCACTTGGCGTATACTAAACTCACGAGGATCTCCTTCCCGCCGGGCCCCACAGTCCGACTTGACCATGTGGTTGGGATCCGCCTTCTTGTACAGCGTCTTTACCATGGCCCGAGCTTCCACAGCACCTTGGCGGCAGGCGAAATCTTCCATAAATGGGCGCTGCCGCACTCCACAGCTTCTCCATAAGCTCCCCAAGACCCTCGGGTATGGAGAAGGCTGGCCATAACGCTGGATGGCGCCTCTCATAGCCTGCCGAACTCGTTCGATCGGTTGCAACAATTCGGAAGTTGATCACCCATTATTACGGGCATCTCCTCCATAAAGGCGACTGTGAGCATACCTACGGACATATTACATCAAATTGACTTCCTCGCCGAACTCTTCTTTTCAAAGGAGTTCGCTCAAGCACTACTATACATGCAGCGTGAAGCCGCTGATTCTCCTTAACGGGCCGGCAACTCGGCCTAACGCCTTTCAGCTCTTCTCCAAGCTGGGCATGGGCATCCTGGAGCTTGTTCCTTTCATGCTGCACCTTATCAGCACCCTCTCGCCGACCTTTAGTTGGCGCGAAGTTCTTACTGTCGGATCTTGTCCGGCACTTTGCAACATCATTTTTTAGACTTGCGCAAAGGCCAAACGCTACTTATCCTTCTAAAATAATGCGTTACGGGGAGAGGTCCTTGCGTTTCCTCTGCGCGCTGAACAATGCGGCCTCAAGTTGGGCCTTGCACTCTTGCAGCTCTGAGACAGTTGGGTATTCTTCTAGCTAAGATCCTGCATTTCATATGATCCTGAAATCAGTTAATATAACTACTTTAAGTCTCGGAGACTCTTGGCATATACAACCGTTAAAATCTCTTACCGTATGTCTTTTACATCTTGCTCCGTGGCTCTGGTAAAACTATCTTGGCGGCACGAAGGTGCGCGTCCCCGTGTTAAAGGCATTCAACGCCTCGGGGAAGCGCGTCACGAAATACTGTCCGTGGCGCTTTGTGATTGAGGCACTCTCCACCTCAGACTTGGTGGCGGACAGTCTTCGGCATCCTCTGTCGGAGGAGCGTCCGGCTCGCGCCTGCGCTCGCCTCCCCCTCGACCGGGTGCGGGAGCCCGCTGGTAGAGGCTGGATTGACAACTTCCACGCCCTTGATCCGCGGGCGCTTTTTCCCTATAAAATCATGAGCACTCAAAGCGCTTCCTAGGAGCGTTGCTCTAAAAATAAGGAATTGTGAGCTACACCTTTGCGGCGGCCTTGAGTCCCGCGCGCTCCTCTTCCGCCTACGGTCCGGACTGGCCCTTGTTGGTCAGCCACCGCTGGCTCGGCTTCGCCCAGGGCACCTCCTGCACAGTACCATCACATGCGGTGGTGAGAAATAAGCAAGGAAGGAATAGCGGTGTCGAGGCTTGGCCGCAATCACACAGGGGCGGGTTTAGTCAGGGGTAGTCGGCCGTGATGGCGACTAAAGCATTATCCATGCTGAGCTGGTGGAACACCCGTCGATTAACTCCACCTTTATGTCGGATCCTCTTGGAGGCGGATCCGGGATCTCTCTGGATCCTCGGGCTGCGGGCGGACTTAACATTCCTCCACAGTCCGGCGCGGTTCCTGCGTCGAAAGAATAACACAATGTAAGAAACTTAAGTTTGAAAGGCACAGGTCGGACCGCTGAGTGTTCACTTACCCAAGGCGGGGATTGTTCATGGAAAACCCATTTAACGGGTTAAATCAAGAAGAAATCCTCCTTCTCCCCTTATACAGGCGGACAAGATCGTCACCAGATTTTGGCCGATTCCGACCCTTGCAGCCATGACGGGTGGCATCATCCTCCCGTTGAAATCCCACATGGGGTGGCCTGTATTGTAGTGGCTGCACCCCGCGTAATGCATGTTGCCATGACTCGATCATGGTCAAGCGGGCATGGGCGATAACCTTATTGGCCCATCGGATAATGGGCGCTCTTGTCTTCCTCCGATCGGGGCTCGCGGGCGCCAACTAAAGCGTTTCTTGAGGGCGTTGCTGAACTCCGGGAGGCCGATCCGAGCAGGTCGGCAGCGGAGCATCTTCTATAAAACCATTCGAAGGCCGGTCTTGGCGCCTTCTTAGGGGTTCGGATGGATATCCGGTCCGGCAATCGCCATATTTGGCGCCGCCCACTTGATATATGGACCCCTCGTGAGAGCGGGGACAAGGCAAAACAACCTCTTCCACAGCGAAGTGGGGCTCGATGCCCGGAAAAGCTCGCAAAGAGCTCGTAACCACGATATGCAGGATTGAGGCGGGCGTGAGGTGATGGAGCTGGAGTCCGTAGAACTCCGAGAGCCAGCGGAGGAATGGATGTCTGAAATCCGAGCCCCCTTATTAGATAGGGGACGAAGCATACCGCTCCCCTTTGTTGGGATTAGGGGTAACCTCCGCTAGCTTCCCACCTTTGTAGGTGGCGAGCCCGGCTCGAACCGGAACCATGAAGGCCGGAGGGAGATATCCCCCCATTTGGAGCTTCACCAGCTCGTTGTGCGGCAGAGCATCTCCTCCAATCTCTGGCGAAGGGCTGGGGCGCGAGAAGAGGAGCAGCGTTGACGGTCCATGATGGAATGGATTCTTGGTCGAAAGCGCTCCGATGAGTATTTGCGAGAGGAAGATGGTGATTTGGATCTGGATTCTTGCCTCCCTTATAGGCAGATTATTCGCACAACTAGGGGTAAAACATAAAAGACACCACGGCTTTTCACATTCGCCTGACAGCGTGGAAGAAGGCCCTTATTGGGCGTGGAAGCCAAGGCAGCATAACATTGATGAGGAAGCTGGACCTTTGTTCGGCGGTACATGGAACTTAAGGAGAACCCGCCTTGCAGCGCCGAAGACTACGCATCTTGGACTTATCATCATTGAAGCCTGGTTAGGAGGCTCTTGAGGAGTCCCGGATTAGGGGTGTCCGGATAGCGGACTACCATCATCGGCGGACTATCATTTGCGGACTATCATCATCGACGGACTCCAAGACTATGAAGATAGAAGATTGAAGACTTCACCCGTGTCCGGATGGGACTTTCCTTGGCGTGGGCGGCAAGCTTGGCGATCTGGATATGTAGATCTCCTACCATTGTAACCGACTCTATGTAACCCTAGCCCCCTCGGTGTCTATATAAACCGGATGGCTTTAGTCCGTGGGACAACAATCACAACAACCCTTACAATCATATCATAGGCTAGCTTTTAGGGTTTAGCCTCCTTGATCTCGTGGTAGATCCACTCTTGTAAACATCCACAATATCAATATCAATCAAGCGGGGCGTGGGTTTTACCTCCATCAAGAGGGCCGAACACAGGTAAACATCATGTCCCTTGTCTCCTGTTACCATCCGCCTAGACGCACAGTTCGGGACCCCCTACCCGAGATCCGCCGGTTTTGACACCGACAATCCCCAAGTCTCTCGGGCCAGACCCGGCGGCATGTATCCCTCCTGCGTTTATTTCGGGTATGCGTTCGACCCATCATGCTTGTTATTTGATGCCAATCCATGGCACCTTTTCTTCGTTCAATTCGACCGCTTGCACGTTAAAGGGGGGGTACCTGAGCATCGCGACTCAGGCTCCCTCTGGCTCTCTAGCCCTCACCCTACGGCCTTGTCCACGGCATCGCGACACAGCATACCGGACACGGTGAGACCAGCTCGAGGCGGGACCGGGGCGTGGGCGTCGGCATCTAACCAAATCTGCGAGAACACATCACAAGATAAGGCCCGGTGCGGCGCAACCCGCCTTGAGGTAGGGCCCGTGAGTCCCATGCTGGCTCATGGGTGCCAGATACACCTCGTCGGGCCCTACCGTGCCAGCCACGTGTCGAGGCGGGGATGTACCTGCGCCAGGGCTCCTCCGGAGAGAACCCCTCCACGCACCGATGGAAGCACCATGCTCCTTGTTGGTGGCGACAACTGCCGAGGCGGCTATGCCGTACACATCTGAGCGCTATGCTCGCGCTGGTGATAAACAAGCGAGGTGGCCCCGGGCTGCATCAACCTCGGGGCCGGAGCTCGATGTCGGCCTCATTACAGCGCCTCCCTCGGGAGTGCAGCGAGGCTGGGCACGGGGCTGTGCAGGTCACGCCAGACGCCGCCACCCAGCCAGGCCCCTCGGCTGGTTCGTCGACGTCCCTCCCGGCGGAGCCAAGAGTGCGAAAGGCGTTTGAGCGTCAAGGGGACTCCTGAGCATCACGACTCGGGGAGCCTAACTGGTCACGTAGCCCCTCACTCCTTAGTTCGAAGGCTAACGGCGGTTGAGGTATCTTGTGAGGCCGGGATCTCTGAGGCGTGAACGGTAGATCCACCACATCTCACCTCCTACTTGTTGTTCGTGTGCCAAGGGGACTCCCGAGCATCGCGACTCAGGAGCCTAACTTGTCACGTAGCCCCTCACTCCTTGGTCCCGTCCTGGTTTCGGTCGGGGCTAGCAGTGGCTGAGGTATCTTGCTGGGGCAGGCTCTGCGGCGTAGAACATAAGCAAGTAGGAAGGAAAAGCATAAATTTCAAGGAATTCAAAAGCAAATATTACAGTCCATAACTGTTATCACAATGCCAAATGCAAGTTCGCGCCTCCCGAGGCATGATACATGTGCAGGAATTAAAAGCGAGCAGGAGCCTGGCAGGTCACTTGTCGGTGGTGGAGCTGCGCGGAGCAGGTTCGCCTTGTGGAACCTTGAGGTTAGCGCCCGCTTGGCTTAGTCTTGAAGGCCGGAACTTCCCAGTGAGCCTCCGACGGCCCTTCACGGCCTCGGCGGCAGCGGCAAGCTCGCCGCTCGCTGGCTCCAGCCAGTTGTCGAGGTCGGCGTTGGGATCGTGAAGGTAGGCGTGGGTAAGGACCAGCGTCGTATCTGCGAGAAGACAAGACCGCGCCTCGGCCTCGGCCGTGGGGCCAAGGCCAAGGCGACATCTTCAAGCCGCGAACCAGGAAGGGAAGCAGCTTGGCGGGGCCGTCCTCTGCGCCCGGCCGGCGGGCTCTCGAGCCGCTATCGTAAAGCTCCCTCAGCAACGTGCGAGCCTTCGCCTCCATCTCCGTGAAGGCCACGCGATCCTCGGCAAGGACCCGTGCCTTGCCGTCTAGCTCGACCTTCCTCGCCTCCAACTCTTGCTCCAGCACGCCTAGGCGTTCACGACGCTTCTTGAGCTTGGCGTCCCGATCCTTGACGGCCACCTCGCGAGCTTTCATGCCTTCCTCCTGCTCTTGGCGAAGGCGGGCCTCCTTGGCGAGCTGGTCCTACAGGCCCTACAGCTCGCTCTCCAGCGCCTTGCAGCGACCTCGGACAATGGCTACCTCCCCCAAGGCGGCGTCGCGAGCAGCTTTCGCCCCAAGGACGGCCTGCTTCTCCTTGTCGCAAGCCGTCGAGGCTTGGACCAGCGCCGCCCGAATCGAGCGTCGGGGCGAATCCAGCCGAAGCCAGCTCAAGCGCCCGGCCACTAGGCAGTCGGCGCCCAAAAGATCTGCCGCAGCCGGTCGATTCGGCGGCCACGATCGAGCAGTAGGAGAGTCGGAGAGGCAGCGATCGGTGGGGTAGGAGGAGAAGGCGGCAGCGTGACCACGATATCTGGCGGAGTCTGATCGCTAACGGCTGTGGTGGCAGCATCGAGCAAGGGCACCTCGGGAGCCGCTTGGGCCATGGGGCTGAGATCGTCCCGGCCCGGCTTAGCAAGGCCTCGTGAGACGGCCAAGGCGGGAGAAGCCCGTGCATTGCGGACACCTTCTTTTCAGGCGAGGCGCTGCCCAGACGGAACCTCGGGAGATCCTTTGGCTTCTTTGCAGGGCGCCAGCCTAGCCAAGAGATCTGAGATGTCAAGCCTCGGCGACAAAACAAGAAATAAGATGGGAATCGAGCACTTACTGGTGCGTCGCTCATGAGCTCGGGCAACCTCGGACATACTTGAAGCCGAGAGCCGGCTGCAGGATCAGCCTCAAGGAGCCGGGAGCAGGAGGCGCGCTGCGGATCGCCTCGAGGCCGGGCAGACCAGCGGGATCAGCCCAGTTCTGTCCTTCTTCAGGATCGGGGGCAAGCTCCTGCCGCCCCGCTCGTCATCATCGTCGTCGTCGTCGCTCGGTGAGAGGCGGAGAATGCAGGACTTGCGCCGAGGGAGGGGAGCCCTCGACTCTCCGTCGGTCGCCTCGAGTCGAGCCCTCCTTCCTGCTCCCTTCTCCCTTCTCTTTCTTTGAAATCATGGGAGGACCGTCCACCGGGTCCTCGGGAACCTCCAGCGGGCATGGGCCCGTCCCGTTGAAGCGGGCATGGACTCCACTACTGCTCCCGGTCGTCGCGGAGGAGCAGGCGTGGGCGCCCTCCAACCTCGCCACGTCGCCCCGACCAAAGAATGGAGAACCGCAGCCAGGTCTTCGTCGGCCAAGACCCGGGGCTCGGGTGGGGCCTCCACATCGGAAGTGGAGTCTTGATGAAGCGGAGCCAGTGGTGCTCCAGAATTCCCTCGGCTGACAGCAGCCGGTCAGCTTCGCCGCCGCCATGCTGGCCGGCCTCAGATCCATGTCCATCTTCTCCAACACCGGCCTCGCGAGGGGGTCCATGAGCTCCACTCGAGACCAATCGTCGGAGTGCGTGGGGTGCTCCTTGGGCAAGATTAGCCGAGGGTGGGTGCGCCCAACATCTACCAAGACCCACTTGCTCCTGAAGCCCTCAATCCTCTTCCCAGGCTTCGAAATGGCGATGGAGCTACCGTACGCGACGAAGCTCGCACATGCAGAGATGGAACCACGAGTGGTCGGAGGAGAAATATTGGCGCAGCAGGCCCCTTTGAGGGCTGCACCCGGCGTGAGCCTCACAATAGTGGCGGCGATCACGGAAGGAGAACGAGTTGGGGTGGAGATCGAGCTTGTAGCTTGTAATGGCGGAGGGCGAGAGAAGAAGAACTTCGGAAAAGGAGGCATCGGTGGCAACAATGGCGCTTACAAAGAGCGGATAGAAGGTGCTCCCTTGGCCCTCAGGGAGGGCGGAGCCAGCCTTGAACACCTTCGCCCGTCGATGCCCTGCGCCGCCACCATCTGGCGCACCCGGGCAAGGCTCGCCTCCGACACGTTCGGCGAGTCCAGGGCCGGCGAGTACCAAGCTCCGCCGGGGTCTGGCGAGGCGCCATGCCTTGCTAGGGCGTGTAGTCGAAGTGGATCTGAAGATTTCGGAGGCAGGAAGGAGAGGCGCAAGAAAGGGGATCTAAGGAGCAACCAGAGAAAGCAAGGGAAGCTAAGCCTAGGCGGGGCGTCGCTCTTTTATCGACTCGCCGCACGGTTCTTTGAGGCACCCGTCAATCAACGCCGCCTTGGCGCCCAAGGCCGCAGAGCTGTTAGAGCCCATGGCGCGCACTTGCCCTTCGCCTCTCTGCTCGGCCAAGCCGGGCACGCCTTGGGCCAGGGGCTCTTGTCGGCGTTGCAGGAGCAGGAGTCCCAGACTTGCACTGCTGCGGCCTGCGGCGTGGCTCAAGGGGGCCCATCACGGCGCATCTTCATCAACACAAGCTCAAGACCCTCGCGAGGGGCCAAGCCTCATGAGGCGGACGACGAGGAGCTTCCTCAAGCACGATCTCATCAGGTGGCTCGCAGGAGGCGGAGAGATCAAGGCGGGGTACCTCACGAGGTGCCCATGGCGCAAGCCATGACGACCAAGGCGCCCGGCGGCGCCAGCCAGCGTAGTGTCCTCCTTTCCTCTTTGGTGCAAAGGGAGCAAGCGCAGGCGAGAGCATCAAGCAAAGGCGTCCATTTCGGTGCAACAAGACCAAGACCAGCCCAACGGCAGGAAGGAAGTCATTGTGGAGCCCAAGCCAGCGTCACCACCAGAGCCTTTGACAGGCGAGGACCAACTTTAGTCAGGATAAGTGTACCAGATGTTCCCCTTCAAAATGGCCAATTGTTGGCGCCCTTCCCTCTCAATATTTGGGAAGAGGCCCAGGGCCCTTGCCTATAAATAGGACTAGCCTCCCACAGGGTAGAGGCATCTTGGATCCAGGGTCCGGAATCCAGAGAAAAGAGAGAGAGAGAGATAAGGAGAGGAGCGACTGAACTCCTCCAAGCAGTTCATTGCCCTGCCAAGAACAGACCCTCGCGAGGCTGTTCTTCCTTGTATTGCTCATCACCATCAGCCCAAGAGGCAATCCACCACACCACAAACTAGAGTAGGGTATTACACCACAATGGTGGCCCGAACTAGTATAAACCTTGTGTCTCTTGTGTTGTTCCTTTCGTAGTTTAGATCCTAGCGAGGCGGCGGGGTGCAGGTAGGTAGAGGGCGATATCTCCGCGCGCACCCCAGTGTTTGAACCTCAAGGGTCTGCCGGAACCCGAAATCCGACAAATATAAAAGTGTAAAATAAAGCCCAATATTGCCTAAAACAGTAGATAATATAGCATGGAGCAATCAAAAATTATAGATACGTTGGAGACGTATCAAGCATCCCCAAGCTTAATTCCTGCTCGTCCTCGAGTAGGTAAATGATAAAAAGAGATAATTTTTGATGTGGAATGCTAGTTGGCATAATTTCAATGTAATTCTTATTACTTGTGATATGAATATTCAGATCCGAAAGATTCAAGACAAAAGTTCATATTGACATAAAAATAATAATACTTCAAGCATACTAACAAAGCAATTATGTCTTCTCAAAATAACATGGCCAAAGAAAGTTATCCCTACAAAATCATATAGTCTGGCTATGCTCCATCTTCCCCACACAAAATATTTAAATCATGCACAACCCCGATGACAAGCCAAACAATTGTTTCATACTTTAACATTTTCAAAACTTTTTCAATCTTCACGCAATACATGAGCGTGAGCCATGGATATAACACTATATGTGGAATAGAATGGTGGTTGTGGAGAAGACAAAAAGGAGAAGATAGTCTCACATCAACTAGGCGTATGAACGGGCTATGGAGATGTCCATCAATAGATATCAATGTGAGTGAGTAGGGATTGCCATGCAACGGATGCACTAGAGCTATCTTCTCCTTTTTGTCTTCTCCACTATGAAAGCTATTGATGTGGGTGTGCATCCAACTTGCTTGCTCACGAAGACCTAGGGCATTTGAGGAAGAACATCATTGGAATATACAAGCCAAGTTCTATAATGAAAAATTCCCACTAGTATATGAAAGTGACAACATAGGAGACTCTCTTTCATGAAGATCACGGTGCTACTTTGAAGCACAAGTGTGGTAAAAGGATAGTAGAATTGCCCCTTCTCTCTTTTTCTCTCATTTTATTATTATTATTATTATTTTTATTTGGGCCTTTTCTCTTTTTTTATGGCCTCTTTTTTTTTCCTTTTTTTTATTTTTCGTCCGGAGTCTCGTCCCGACTTGTGGGGGAATCACAGTCTCCATCATCCTTTCCTCACTAGGACAATGTTCTAATAATGATGATCATCACACTCTTATTTACTTACAACTCATGAATTACAACTCAATACTTAGAACAAGATATGACTCTATATGAATGCCTCCGGCGGTGTACCGGGATGTGCAATGACTCATGAGCGACATGTATGAAAGGACTATGAACGGTGGCTTTGCCACAAATACGATGTCAACTACATGATCATGCAAAGAAATATGACAATGATGAAGCGTGTCATAAGAACGGAACGGTGGAAAGTTGCATGGCAATATATCTCGGAATGGCTATGGAAATGCCATGATAGGTAGGTATGGTGGCTGTTTTGAGGAAGGTATATGGTGGGTGTATGATACCGGCGAAAGGTGCGCGGTATTAGAGAGGCTAGCAATGGTGGAAGGGTGAGAGTGCGTATAATCCATCGACTCAACATTAGTCCTTATTGCAAAAATCTAGAAGTTATCAAAGCAAAGTATTACGCGCATGCTCCTAGGGGGATAGATTGGTAGGAATAGACCATCACTCGTCCCCGACCGCCACTTATAAGGAAGACAATCAATAAATAAATCATGCTCCGACTTCATCACATAATGGTTCACCATACGTGCATGCTATGGGAATCACAAACTTTAACACAAGTATTTCTCAAATTCACAACTACTCAACTAGCATGACTCTAATATCACCATCTTCATATCTCAAAACAATTATCAAGCATCAATCTTTTCTTAGTATTCAACACACTCATAAGAATTCTTACAAATCTTGTATGCTTAGCATATTATGATTATTTAAGCAAATTACCATGCTATTTAAGACTCTCAAAATAATATAAGTGAAGCATGAGAGTTCATCTATTTCTTAAAAATAAAACTACCACCATGCTCTAAAAGATATAAGTGATGCACTAGAGCAAATGACAAACTATGTGAAGACTCTCCCATGCAACTATGTGAAGACTCTCCCATTTAATAATTTCATATCTTAGTATTTTATTCAAACAGCAAGCAAAGCTGAAGAAAATAAAATTACGCTCCAAGCAAAACACATATCATGTGGTGAATAAAAAAATAGCTCCAAGTAAAGTTACCGATGAACGAAGACGAAAGAGGGGATGCCTTCCGGGGAATCCCAAGCTTAGGCTCTTGGTTGTCCTTTAATATTACCTTGGTGTGCCTTGGGCATCCCCAAGCTTAGGATCTTGCCACTCCTTATACCATAGTCCATCGAATCTTTACCCAAAACTTGAAAACTTTACAACACAAAACTTAACAGAAACTCGTAAGCTCCGTTAGCGAAAGAAAACAAAACACCTCTTCAAGGTACTGTAATGAACTAATTATTTATTCATGTTGGTGTTAAACCTACTGTATTCCAACTTCTCTATGGTTTTTAAACTATTTTACTAGCCATAGATTCATCAAAATAAGCAAACAACACAATGAAAACATAATCTGTCAAAAACAGAACAGTCTGTAGTAATCTGTAACTAACGCAAACTTCTGGAACTACAAAAATTCTAAAATAAATTGGTGGACCTGAGGGATTTGTCTAGTAATCATTTTCAAAAAGAATCAACTAAATATCACTCTCCAATAAAAAGTTCTAGCTAATCTCGTGAGCGCTAATGTTTCTGTTTTTTTACAGCATGATCATAAAGACTTCACCCAAGTCTTCCCAAAGGTTCTACTTGGCACAAACACTAATTAAAACATAAAACCACATCTAAACAGAAGCTAGATGGGTTATTTATTACTAAACAGAACCAAAAAATCAAGAAACTAAAATAAAGTTGGGTTTCCTTCCAACAAGCGCTAACGTTTAAAGCCCCTAGCTAGCCATGATGATTTCAATGATGCTCACATAAGAGATAAGAATTGAAACATAAAGAGAGCATCATGAAGAATATGACTAGCACATTTAAGTCTAACCCACTTCCTATGCATAGGGATTTTGTGAACAAACAACTTATGGGAACAATAATCAACTTGCATCGGAAGGTAAAACAAGCATAACTTCAAGATTTTAAGCACATAGAGAGGAAACTTGATATTATTGCAATATGTAGAAGCATATGATCCTATCTTATAATAATTTTCAGTATCATCATGAATGAATTCAACAATATAACCAGCACCTAAATCATTCTTTTCATGATCTACAAGCATATATAGAAATTTTATTACTCTCCACATAAGCAAATTTCTTCTCATTCGGAATAGTGGGAGTATCATAAGAGACTTGAACACTAAAAATTGTTTCCACATTAAAAGAGTAATGTTCAGAGAAAGGGTAATAATAATCATGACAAGTTTTATAAATATAATCATCACTACTTTTTATAGCATAAGTTTCATCACAATAATCATCATAAGTAGCAACTTCGTTCTCATCATAATCGATTGAAACCTCTCCCAAGATAGTGGAATCACTAAATAAAGTTGACACTCTTCCAAATCCACTTCCGTAAATATTATAAGATTCAACATCCTCCAAAATAGTGGGATCACTACTTCCTAAAGTTGACACTCTTCCGAACCCACTTTCATCAATATAATCATCATAGGTAGGAGGCATGCTATCATCATAACAACTTTGCATATCAAAACTTGAGAGGCTAAAAATATCATCATTATTAAACATAGCATCCCCAAGCTTGGGACAAACATTAATTGCAGCAAATATATTCTCAAATATGTCATCCTCATCAAACATAGCTTCCCCAAGCTTGGGCCTTTTCATATCATAAGCATAATCACTCTCATCATTAATAGTATGGATAGCACCAATAGTATAGCAATTATTATATTCTTCCAAGCAAGTGCCAAAAAGATTTTCAAGATCATAAGAAGTATCGTTATCTTCCCAATCAATCATCACAACAAGCAATAGGCATAACGAGATCATCATCAAGTGTATCATCTTCATTTTCATGAGGCGCAGCAATAATAGGAGCAACTTTATTTGGGAGAGATACCTTTTTACCTCTCTTCCTTTTTCTTTTCTTCTTCTTCACCGCATCATGTGTGGGTTCAATCCTATTTTTGGAGCTCCTTATTAATGAGATTGGTTGAATAGAAAGCTCCTCCTCGTTACCTGATTCATCATAAGAAATAATAGGAGGATATTGGGAAGTCTCTTCCCTTTCATTAGTATTCTTTTCATCTTCTATTTGTTTTCTTTTCTTTATGTAATTGGCAATATAAGGATTTTCAATGCAATTCACCGCACAATACATATAAATCTTTTCTAGATCAAAATCAAGAATTTTATCAAGACTAAATTTTGGAATACCCTCAGTTATACGTTTCATTTCTTCATAACCCAAAAGAAGGCTAAGTTCTTTATGATTCTCAAGGGTAATCAAATTATCACAATATTTGGACACGACTTGATCATGAAACAAATAGCATTGGAGCTTTAAATGACCATGTTCATTGCAAAGTTCACAAGGGGCATGAAAAATATTGAATCTTTCAGCACATTCATCTAGCTCTTCTTGCAACAATTTGGTTTCTAAGTACTTATGCCTCTTGCAATATATATCTTCTTTATTTGGTGTGTTAATGCAAACATGCACTCCACACAAGTTAACATGCTTATGAGAGATATTTTCATCATGACTAGAGCAATCATCATTAGTACTTTGGATATTCAAGGAGTTTATACTAACAACATTGCAATCATGCTCATCATACAAAGATATAGTGCCAAACATTTTAATGCATTCTTCTTCTAACACTTTGGCACAATTTTCCTTCCCATCATACTCACGAAAGATATTAAAAAGATAAAGCGTATGAGACAAACTCAATTCCATTTTTTTGTAGTTTTCTTTTATAAACTAGACTAGTGCTAAAACAAGAAACAAAAATATTCGATTGCAAGATCTAAAGATATACCTTCACTTACCTAGCCTCCCTGGCAACGGCGCCAGAAAAGAGCTTGATGTCTACTACGCAACCTTCTTCTTGTAGATGTTGTTGGTCCTGCAAGTGCACAGGTTTGTAGGACAGTAGCAAATTTCCCTCAAGTGGATGACCTAAGGTTTATCAATCCACGAGAGGCGTAGGATGAAGATGGTCTCTCTCAAACAACCCTGCAACCAAATAACAAAAAGTCTCTTGTGTCCCCAACTGTCACAGCCCTAGAATTTGGTTGCAGATAGTGGCATTGCATCCATGCATCATGTTTAAATTCAAGAAACTTGAATTGAGGAAATTTGAAAGCCTCAAAATTTTAATTAAAAGAAGGGCAAATAACCCTGGAAAATGCATCCAATGTTTCCAAAATGCTCTTCAATGATGTTTAATATTCTTGGCAAGGGTTTTGGTCCAAACCAAAAATATGGAACATTTTTGAGGAATTATTTTGGCCATTTGGATTTAAATCAATAAATATTTGAGTTGGATTTAATTCTTCTATAAAAGAATTGCAAGTCCAACAATTCTGAAAAAACCTATGAATGGCTTTGAATATATTGCATCAAGCCACATAAATATTTTCAGAAGCTACTAAATGATTTGGGATGTGAATCAAATCAAAAAAAAAATAGAAAACTGAAACCGTTAGAAAGAGAGAGAAGGATTACCTGGCGCTTACCTACAGCCCAGAGGCCCACTACTGTGCGGCCCAGCCCACCAGGGGCATACCTGTCTTCAACCTCTGCCTACTGGCAGAGGCAAGCCGAGCACGACACCAGCAGCGTCTTGACAACACGCTCGCTACTGCTGGCCTCCACAGCAGCAGCGGTGCCGCCCACGACACCCTGGGACCCCCTCTGCTTCTCCCTCGCTCTCTGGACCTCTCTTCCCCTCGCTCCTCTGCTTTCTTCCCCTAGCGGAGCTCGCCGTCGCTGCTCATCACCACCGCGGCCGCCGAGCCCCCCCTTGCCTATCCAGCTTGTCGCCAAGGTCTGCCATGCCCCGAAGCCCCTCTACGACGAAGATGAAGACCCCGGGAGCCCCGCAGCATCGCCACCACCACCATCTCTGTCCCCTGCCTTGGCGGCCGCCGTCGCACGATTCGCCGCTTGCCGGTCGTCCCCGAGCCCGCTGAAACCACCGCCGGCCCCGCTGTGAGCTCGTCTGCCTCTTCCCCTCGCTCCTGTGCTCAGCTTCTCTCCGTAGCCACCATTTCGCCGACGACCGAACTCCGGCCGCCGCTAACCTCGCCGCCGCCGTCGCAACAGGCCATCCCCGACGGCCCAGCGGCCTCCCCTAAACAGCGCCGCACTGGGCTTCCTCTGGTGCCCTCGCCCGCCATCCCGTGGCTTTGCCGTGCGAGGCTCGCCATGACTTGAGGTCGCCGGCGACTAATCGCCGGCGATCTTGACATGGCAAGTCATTAGCCACTAATGACACCCTAACTAACCCCTAGAGCCCCGCCATGTGGGCCCTATACCTGTTTAGGTTAGTTTTATTTTCTGTTTAGATTAATTCTTAAACAGTGGGACCCACCCGTGAGCACCGACTCTCTTGGCGTGGTACATTGACTGACCCCACAGCCGGTGACCAGAGACAACCTTGTGTGGTGACCGATGGACCCCCATGGTCGAGGTTTGACTGGGCTGGTCGTCAGTTGACCATTGACGTCCATCGGCCTTGGTCGTGTGATAAATCCTTTTCTGGATTTATTCTTATTTAGGAATTCCAGAAAATAGTGCTAACTTCTAAAAATCATATAAAATCAATCGTAACTCCAAATGAGATAAATTATATGTGAAAAATGATCAGAAAAATCCAATCTATCCATCTGTACCATTTTCATGCATGTTAGAACAACTTATAGCTGCTGTTTAGGACAAATCATATAAATGGCATTTGAATAATCACATATGGAGTTGAATTTGAATCTTTGGTTCAAACCAATTTCATTTAATCTGGTTGCTAGTTGCATTAGCTCAAATCACATCATATTGCCATGTCACATTCATGCATCATATTGTTGCATTGCATTGATTGTGTTCTTCCTTGTTTGCCGGTGTTTGTCCCCTCTCGGTAGACGACGTACCAACGACGTGATCGATGACACCGATGAAGATCTATACTATCTTCAGAAGTGCCAGGCAAGCAAAACCCCCTTGTTCATTACGATACAATCCCACTCTCTCGCTCCTGCTCTCTTTTCTGCGTTAGGACAACAATGATTCATCTCATTACTTGCTGCGGTAGTTGAACCCTTTATCCTCTGCATGACCTGTCATTGCCACGATAAATAGATGAAACCCACTAGCATGAGTAGGAGTTGTTTGAGCCTGATGTGCCTACTCATTCATGCTTGTTTGTCATGCACACTCTTGCTTAGAGTTGAGTCAGGTCTGATTCATCGGGGATGAATTGGAGGTGTGTGAACATGTCCTACTGTGTGAGAGCTAAGTGTGTGAACACAATTTGGTAAAGGTAGCGGTGAGAGGCCATGTAGGAGTACATGGTGGGTTGTCTCATTGCAGCCATCCTCAGGAACTGAGTTCTGTGTTTGTGATCCATGAATAGTTACTACCACACATTGGGTTCCGGTAACTCGACCCCTCTCGACTTATTAATCAACTCGATCTCTGTCCAAGAGTTGCAACTAGTTTCTGGTGTTTGTAGGTAGTGTTAGTAGTCTACCAAGTGGCACCCGGTACAGGTGGGTTTGGGACAGACTAGGCACCGTGGCACGGTGTACCAAGCGTAGAACCACCCGTCGAGGTGGGCTTGGGAACCCTGCTCACATCGTTTGGGGTCGTGGCGACACCTGGCGGATCTCCTTGCGGATGGAACCCGAATAGGCGATAAACCTGGACGAGAGACTTGTGTGGTTAGTCGGTCGTGGCCGACTCCTCGCCGAGCTTCCGCTTGAAGGTTGCCGAGATACGTCGTGTACATGGTGGTAAGTGGCGAGGCGTGTGTGAAGAAGTACACCCTGCGGGGTTAATATGATCTGTTAGAATAGCCGTGTCGCGGTAAAGGACTTCAGGTTGCTGTACAGTTCATAGACAAGTGAAAGTGGATACTCTAAAATCGCCAAGATAGCGTGAGTGCTATGGATGGTGTTCTCGTACGGAGACGGGAGCGGATCCATAGTGGTGTATTGATATGGTGAATATGTGGACTCGTGTGCGCCACCTCAAAAGAGTTACTTGCAGTCATAGTTCAGGATAGCCACCGAGTCAAAGGTGGCTTGCTGCAGTCAAAATCCACCACCCCCTTTATTGATACCGATGCATATGTAGCTAGTTCTGATGTAAGTCTTGCTGGGTACATTTGTACTCACGTTTGCCTATTTTATGTTTTGCAGAGAGACGCCAGTCTCGCTAGTAGTTCTGTTTGGACTTCGACGTTTAGCTTGATACCTCAGCTACGATCTTGTGCCCTCGGCAGGATCTAGTAGATAGTCAGGCTTCTCAGCCTTTTTCATTTGTAGATGTCTGTACTCAGACATGTTTATGCTTCCGCTTGTTGCTTGTATGCTCTGTATGTTGGGTCATGAGACCCATGTTTGTAATATCTCGCTCCTCGGAGCCTAATGAATAAATACTTGAGTCGTAGAGTTATGTTGTGATGCCATGTTGTATTTACACATATCGAGCATATTGTGTGTATGTTTGTAATGCTTGGTATGTGTGGGATCCGACAATCTAGTTGTTTATCCTTGGCAGCCTCTCTTATGGGGAAATGTAGTCTAGTGCTTCCTTGAGCCATAGTAGTCCGCTCTGACCCGGTTCACCGAGTCCTGCTAGCCCAAACACTCTTGCTCGGGGCGCTTGACTGGCCGGCATGTGTTTCACTTCGTTCATGTATCATCCCTTCGGGAAATGTCACTTGGTGACATCCGAGTCTGCCTAACCTGCTACAGCCGGGTTCCCGAGTCCTGTTAGCCAGTGCTACAGCCGGTTTCACATGATCTTGACCGACATGCTCGAAGTTGATTCATGTATGCTGTCCCCATGGGTTAGTGCCGCTTTAGGTTCACGACTAGCTATGTCGGCCGGGTTCTCTGTCATATGGATGCTAGCGACACTACCATATCGTGAGCCAAAAGGCTAAGCGGTCCCGGGCCATGGTAAGGCGACACCCGTGGGAATACCGTGCGTGAGGCCGCAAAGTGATATGAGGTGTTACCAGCTAGATCGATGTGACTTGGAATCGGGGTCCTGACACCAACACACCCAATACAATGGCAAATTGTATAGGTGCACTAGTTCGGCGAAGAGATGGTGATACAAGTGCAATATGGATGTAGATATAGGTTTTTGTAATCTGAAAATATAAAAACAGCAAGGTAACTAATGATAAAAGTGAGCGCAAATGGTATTGCAATGATAGGAAACAAGGCCTAGGGTTCATACTTTCACTAGTGCAAGTTCTCTCAACAATAATAACATAGATAGATCATATAACAAGCCTTCAACATGCAACAAAGAGTCACTCCAAAGCCACTAATAGCGGAGAACAAACGTAGAGATTATGATAGGGTACGAAACCACCTCAAAGCTATTCTTTCGGATCAATCTATAAAAGAGTTCGTACTAGAATAACACCTTAAGACACAAATCAACCAAAACCCTAATGTCACCTAGATACTCCAATGTCACCTCAAGTATCCGTGGGTATGATTATACGATATGCATCACACAATCTCAGATTGATCCAACCAACATAAAAGTACTTCAAAGAGTGCCCCAAAGTTTCTCTGGAGAGTCAAGAGCGTGTGCCAACCCCTATGCATAGGTTCATGGGCGGAACCCATAAGTTGGTCACCAAAACATACATCAAGTGGCACATGATATCCCATTGTCACCACAGATAAACACGGCAAGACATACATCAAGTGTTCTCATAAAAGACTCAATCCGATAAGATAACTTCAAAGGGAAACTCAATTCATCATAAGAGAGTAGAGGGGAGAAACATCATAAGATCCAACTACAATAGCAAAGCTCGGGATACATCAAGATCGTGCCATAGAGGAACACAAGAGAGAACACGAGAGAGAGAGATCAAACACATAGCTCTTTGGTACATACCCTCAGCCCGAGGGTGAACTACTCCCTCCTCGTCATGGATAGCGCGGGATGATGAAGATGGCCACGGATGAGGATCCCCCTCCGGCAGTGCGGAACAGGTCTGATTGGTTTTGGTGGCTCTGAGGCTTGCGGCAGGAACTCTGATCTATCTTACATTACGGAAGTTTTAGAGTGCGAGGTATATATGGGTGAAAGAATGCGTCGGTGGAGCTACGGGGCCCCGAGGCAGGGGGCGCGCCCTAGGGGTGGGCTCGCCCCCACCCTCATGAGCACCTCCGTATCTTCGACGTGGGGTCCAAGTCCATCGGTGGGTTTCCTTCCAAAATAACTTCTCCGATTGATTTCGTTCGTTCCGACTCCGTCGATATTCCTTTTCCTCGAAATCTTGAAATAGGCATAAAGCAAACAAATCAAATTTGGGCCTCCGGTTAATAGGTTAGTCCCAAAAGTAATATAAAAGTGGAAAATAAAGCCCAATATTGCCTAAAACAGTAGATAATATAGCATGGAGCAATCAAAAATTATAGATACGTTGGAGACGTATCATTCATGAAAAAGGTGATTTTTCGTTTTGGTTTTCCACGACATTATAAGCGATAATGGCACTAATCTCTCAAGGGTGCCATGGAAGAGTTACATCGCGAGAACATATCCGGCTTGATGTTTCGGCTGTTGCTCGTCCTCAATCCAATGGTCAAGCAGAAAGAGCTAATCCGGAGATCTTGAAGGGTATTAAACCCCGGCTCTTGGTCCCCTTACAGCGGACGCCGGGTTGTTGGGTGGAGGAGTTACCCTCTGTGCTTTGGAGTATCAACACTACGCCTAACAGATCTACGGGTTACACACCTTTATTCATGGTGTACGGAGAAGAGGCGGTTCTGCCAAGTGACATCCGGCATGACTCTTCCCGTGTGGCGGCTTACGTTGAGGCTGATAACGAAAAAGCCCGTCAGTATGCACTTGATTTATTGGATGAGGAGCGAGACTTGGCAATAGCCCGCTCGGTGATTTACCAGCAAGACCTGTGCCGCTATCACGGCCGCGGGTTAGAAGCGAACCTTCGGAAGGCGATTTAGTGCTCGGCTCATCGAGATCGATCGATATGCACAAGTTGTCCCCTCCTTGGGAAGGACCCTTTGTGGTCGACAAGAATCTGAACAACGGGTCATACTACCTCATCGATGTTCGAGAGCACAAAGACTCACGTAAGTCGGAGGAGGAGACCCCCGGCCGTGGAATGTCGCTCATCTTGACCTTATTATACTTGAGCCACCGGCTCTCAAGATGTATATATTTTGAAGATGTATATATTATATAAAGCAATAAAGCAGGACCTCTGTCCTTTTCACCCTCAAAGGTTTATATGTCTTCTTTATCGGTGGTGGAAACAACCAACGAGGAGCGGATCATATCTGAATCCGGCTTTCCCTTTGGTCCGACTTATGATCATATCTGAATCTAGCCATGATCACTTGGGGCTTCTGTTCAAACATAGGTCGTATTGAACCAAAGAGAACATAGTATCGATACCGCTTGATCGGCATCTTGCCAAACCCACTTGGGGCTTCTTGATCATATTTGAATCATAGCCTAACCCTTTGGGTCTGACGTGGATCGTATTCGAATCAGCGTCATTAAACAACTCTTATGGTCACTTGGGGGCTTCCTATTCAAACATAGGTCGTATTCGAACCAAAGAGAACATAGCTGTCGATACCCACTTGATCGGCATCGCCAAAGCCACTGGGGGCTATATGATCGTATATAAATCTTAGCTTAACCCCTTTGGAACGGTTTACTGATCGTACTCGAATCAGAAGCCTTTGAATATTGTTTATTATCTAGTATACTTCATAAGCATAATTACTTGACTATCTTGAGATCTTCTTGAAAGCACTGTGAGATGGTTTTTGTTCTTCCGGCTTAATATTGATTACCCCAGGTTGTTAAGTGCCAGGTGAGTATTATATATTCCAACTTTCAGGAGTTAAATGTACCCGCATGGGTGGGGTCATATAAGCCGGCGAGATTACCAAAAGGATCACACGACAAGGCAAGCAATTTTTTTAAAATAAAGGAAATAGAAGATCCATATAAGTTGGAAGGATATAGCGATGGCGGCATAAGAAAGTATTGAGCGCCATAAGCATGCGCAAAGGCATGGCAAAAGTCGAGAGGTTTTTTCTACCCTATTACAAGACTCCCCGAGTCTGAATAATGAAGCATTGTTTTCACAAATACATAAACATATGATGCCTGGCGGTTCACTCCTTTGGTTGGCTTGAAGAATCCGGGTTATCCTTCTCCGCCTCTCCGTCGGCTGCCTTGTCCTGGAAGGTGGACGATGCCCAGTCAATGCCACTCAAAGCTTCAAACTCAGCTTCGTCATCTATTAAACCAGCTGGGTCGACTTCAGGGGCAAAGGTATGCTTACGCATTGGAGGGATCAGGCTGATGTCATCATAAATAGGCGTTGGGATTCTCTGATTCTTGTTGTCATAACCCGGCTGATATTTGGTAAGATCAGTATCGTTCCCAATAAGAGTAGCCACAGGGCGTATAACTTTGACACAGGCGGTGAAATCCTGTTCATCAAATACGGTCCCATCCTCTTTCAGACTCGGGTATCCAAGAGTGAGGTCGGCGGGTCTAGTTCGGAATCCATGCTTTAGCTTTGGCTCAACGCTGCTATGGCCCGGCTCTTGCGGACGCCCGCCTTAGTTCTTGGATCCATTGAGGTAACACGACAAGCCGCTTGAGACGTCTTGCGAGGAGGTGAGGAGCGTCATTTGATAAAGCTAACGGCCAAAGCACGTTGTGACCGGTGTAAGTTGTTCCACAGAGTATAGACCGCCTTCAGCTTGATCAACATGTTCTGCTTGAGGTTTGTGCTCCTGGGGCCTGCATTATTAAACATAAGATGAGCCGGAGGTGACAATTGAAGTAATCATTGAAAGAAGGTTTGCAAAGTTTAAAGTTTATATGAGTAACTTACCAAAGATTGCTGCGACCATTTGAGATATCTGGTGCTTTAAGTTGGAAAGCTCCGCTGTTGCTTCTGCAAGCAATGCCTCTGCTGTCTCGGCCCGGGTCACCAGTGAAGCCTTTTCATCGGTCCAGTTTTTCTTATCCGTTGCAAAGTTTTTCTTCAACTTCTCTTGTTCAGAGATACTGAATTCAAACTTGGAGTTGGCCTTTTGGATTTCAAGTTCCTGGGCTGAAAGGCGATTCTTCAGGTGAGCAACCTCTGATTCAAATTGACTTATGGTGGCCTGTATTGATGCCGGGTTATAGTCGAATCATTATAAGATAAACATTAAGTCCCAAGCACTTTGCAAGCAAAGGTACTTGACACTTGGGGCTAATGTACCTTGAAGAACTTTAAATCGCTCACGGCGGTTCATGGAAATTTAAGTCCCAAGCGCTTTGCAAGCAAAGATGCTTGACACTTGGGGCTAATGTGTATCACAAGTTCAAAGTATCATGCTACAATCGGGTTAAATAACTTCTTTCCAAGCCGGACAAGCTGTGATTAGGCAGTTTTCTAAGTCTACAGCATATTCACTTATAAGCAATAGACTTGGGGGCTGGTATAGTAAGTATGGTTAAGGAAAAGTAACATATGTCATACCTCAGATTTTTGTTGTGTCTGCTTTACCATGTCAATTTCCTGGTCGCGGCTTCTATGTACTTGACTGATATAGCCAGAGACGATATCCCCAATACCCAAATGAGTATACTCTGAAATGTCTAACTTGGCCTTTCGGCGCTCCAAAAGCTCCTCCTTGGCAGAGCACTTGGCAAGGACAATGGGCTGACTAGGCTCGACAAACTGAGTCTTGAGAATCTCAACTTCGGATCGATTGTCTTGGCGGGCTAGCAGATTTCGGTTTATCGAACCACCAAGAGTTTCTTCAATGGCGGATCGAGGTTGGTCTTTGGAATATCATAAACCGGTTCGGCGGCGGTTGATGAGTGGAAGTGTCGAGGCAGTTGTTTGAGTTCGGTTCGATTATGACCGGATCTTGGGATTTGACTTATTCTTTTGCCCTCTTATTGGGCTTCACTTGCGTTGTGGACAAAGGCGAAGGGTGAGTACAAAAACATGAGTAAGGTAAAGTATAAGGTAAATAAGTTTACATTACCCGGGGGCGGTTTTAAAAGCTGGCATGTTGGATTGCATAGACTCGCCGGAGGAAGGTGAGGTCTCCTGATAATTTGAGTCAGATGAATTGAGAAGTGGACGTATTAAGCCCGCTAAGGGGAAAGCAGAATATAAGTCAGAAATAACCTCAGTTTGGCGCTTCCTGGTTACATCAGGTAAGCCAGAGGAGAGTTCTGCATCCTTGGAGGTCCGGGTATGCCTCCGGCTTTCATGAGTTTGTTGCTTCAAAAGAAATTGAGGATCTTGATAAGCTAAAGGATGTGAAAATCTTACTTTTCGGGTCACCCTTCGGATTTTTTGCTTTGGCAAAGGCTCTGAGTCGGAGGAGATTATAGTTACCTCTTCGTCAACCGCTTGGTTGTTCCCCGTATCCTCCTGAAAGGGTAGAATGTTAATAAAATAATGATAAAGGAGTTAGGAGAATTAAGGATTACCTCTTCTTCATCATCAGAAGTGTCGTCCAATTTGAGTAAATCTGAAGCACTTGGCTTCCTTTTCTCTGAAGTTCCTGTTTTGGCGGCTTTTCTTTCGGTTCTCTTGGCCGCTCTGGCTTGTTTGGCAGCCTCATGGTCATACTTGACCTTCCAGAAGTTGTCATTGGCCTGAGGAAAAACGGTAAAGGGTTATAAATAAAAGCAAGGTATAACACAGTAAGGAGTAGTTATTGAGGTTGATGACTTACTGCAGGGGCCGGGTTCTTCTTGCAGAAAGGAAGTAAGCCAAAGGCATTACTATTCACTGTGCCCTCTTTCAACAACGTCTGGGTCGTAGCCTCCACCACATCATCTGGTAAGTCGTCGGGACCGTGACGCAGTGGGTCATTTTTCTCGCCTGAGTAGGTGCACATGCGGCGGCTTAACGGAATCACTCGCCAAGCGACCCAGACTCGGACCAGGTCAACGCCATCTAAGCCATTTCCCAAAAGAGCTTTGATTTTACTAATGGTGGGAGCAAGTGGCAGGCGTTCAACAGCAGTCAGTTTATCCGGCAGCGGGTGGTTGGATTCAAGGCGCAAGGCGCGGAAGCCGGGCAGAGGATTTTCCTCGGTCGGAGAAGTGTCTGGCGGTAAAACCACGTCGATTCCAATCCTTTGGATGACTCGGCAGATTCAGCATAAGGAAAAACAGGTCTCCGCCGCTGAATCGAGATGCCACCAAGTTCAGGTGGGCCCGTTAGCGCGTTAGATTCTGCCGGTTTAAGTAAAACAATTCTCTGAATAAAAGTAAGTTGGGTTCTTCTCCAAGGTACACCTCGTAGAAGACTTGGAAGTTGCAAATATTTGACACGGAATTGGGCCCGATGTCTTGAGGTCTGAGATCAAAGAAATGCAAAACATCCCTGAAGAATTTTGAACCGGGTGGAGCGAAGCCCCGGTTCATGTGATCAGTAAACACGATCACCTCCCCCTCCTTGGGTTGAGGCTTCTCCTCTGACGGGTTAGGAGCACGATAAGACATGATCTCTTTCTTGGGCAGATGGCCGGATTTAACAAAATCAGACAAAGTGCTTTCTGTAACAACGGACTTGACCCAGTTACAGGTCACCGGAGGTTTGGGAGCCATTAGGAAAATTGAAACCTATGACAAAAGAAAAAAATTCCGGTTCAATTTATAACCCGGAGGAGAACATCATGAGTTTATTCAAAATGGCAGCTTAAGAAGGGGCCTAATGATATATAGGTAATTATTTAGTAGTATTTAAGCCGCTACAAGTATCAACGGCAGTTAAATTTTCTTAAATCGCCGGAAGCAAGCAAGGTTGACCAAACAGTGTCATTTTCTTAAAACTGGCTATATGGACTATCGTAGTTGAACAGAGTCAACAGGTGCAGATTTTTGGCTAAGTGTGGAACAAACAAGTTTCACAAGTTTCAGCTATTATTTTGGATCAAACAATTGCTCTGAAAAAGAAAAATTTCTAGACCTAAAGCCAGTACAGAGAAGTTCATACACTCGAAGGAGGCCTTTAAACAAGGGAAATGAGATCTGTTTCTATTCGAGATGGATGCGGAACAGCCACCGCTGTAGTTCTAGCTGTCTAAAGATCAAAAAGGAGCATAGGAAAGGAAAAATATCAAGGGTTTGCAACGGGCGGCGATGAACACCGACGAACTCGGGAGGCCGCAATGCAGATCTAAACGTAGGAAAGGAAAAGGGCTTATGAATGCAGAGCTGCTGCAGGGTTCCGTCGCGTTTCTCTGATTAAGTCAGGTTGATGCAGCGGCCTGAGTTGGAGAAGACGAGGAGCTTGACGGTGGCGGCGGCGGGAGAGCTCGAGTAATAGGGAGGCAGGGAGAAGATGAAGACGACTGAGGGATAAAATGAAAAGGACCTAGGTCGAGCCTATTTATGGGGAAGGGCCGACTGGGACGGTGCAAGAAACGAGGAGATTCAATATCATTATCCAGCGACCCCGACGCCTCGGGTTTCAGGACAATCAGTAAAGGCAAAGATCCGTTGAAGATATAGCAGAATAAAATAGGGATTTGATTGGAGATGACGTCACGACGGGCTAATGCGGATCCAGAAGATGACGTCATGGCGGGTTAAACCCTTTGCACAGACAGAAGACCGAAGGCTTATTTCTTAAGGTATTTTAAGATTGACATGAACCGTTTCAAATCAATCTAGGGCCTAATGTTGGGAATATAACTATTTGTATAAGCCGTCCATGAGGGGTCGGGTTATGCAAAGAGAGATCTATCAGAAGAAGCCCAAGACCAAGCATGAAGATGGTGGTTCAATAAAGGGTCTAAAGCCCACGGGCGACTTAAGGCCTGTCATAGTAAACCGCCATAATGGCATGACTTGTATCATAAGGTAGATTTAACTAGTCACCGAGCCAGACACTGTTTATGAGCCGGCCGGGACTCTGTAAGCCGCAGGGCGTCAACCCGTGTATATAAGGGGACGACCCGCTGGCGGCTTAGTGCAAGAAACAACTCATTGAGAACCGGGCATAGCGTATCTCGCTCCCTGGTCATCGAAACATCAAGCAATACCAACCCAACTAGACGTAGGCCTTACCTTCACCGTAAGGGGCCGAACTAGTATAAATCTCTCGTGTCCCTTGTCCCGATTAACCCCTTTAAGCTTCCTAGTTGCGATGGCTCCACGACTAAGTCCTTGCAAGAGGACATCTGCCGTGACAATCCCACGACAGTGACCGAAGTTTGTTCGGAGTCCCGGATGAGATCACAGACATGACAAGGAGTCTCGAAATGGTCAAGAGGTAAAGATTCATATATTGTAAGGTATTATTCAGACATCGGAATGGTTTCGAGTGGTTCGAGTATTTTACCGGAGTACCGAGGGGTTACCGGAACCCCCCGGGGAAGTATTGGGCCTACATCGGCCTTAGTGGAGAGAGAGGGGAGCCCGCAAGGGGTGTCCACCCTCCCATGGGAGTCCTAATTGGACTAGGGGAGGGGACGACGCCCCCATTTCCCTCTCCCTCTCCCTCTCCTTCCTTTTCCCCTCCGGTGAGAAAGGAAAAGGGGGGGGGGCGAATCCTACTAGGAGTGGAGTCCTAGTAGGACTCCCCCCCCATGGCGCGCCCCTTGGTGGCCGGCCTCCTCCTCCCCTCCTTTTTATACGGGGGCAGGGGGGCACCCCATAGCACATCAATTGTTCTCTTAGCCGTGTGCGGTGCCCCCCTCCACAATTTACCCCTCCGGTCATAGCGTTGTAGTGCTTAGGCGAAGCCCTGCGCGGATCACATCGCCATCACCGTCGCCATGCTGTCGTGCTGATGGAACTCTCCCTCGGCCCTCTACTAGATCAAGAGTTTGAGGGATTTCATCGAGCTGAACGTGTGCTGAACTCGGAGGTGCCGTACGTTCGGTACTTGATCGGTTGGATCGCGAAGACGTTCGACTACATCAACCGCGTTAACCTAACGCTTCCGCTTTTGGTCTTCGAGGGTACGTGAACACACTCTCCCCCTCTCGTTGATATGCATCTCCTAGATAGATCTTGCGTGATCGTAGGATTTTTTTTGAAATTGCATGCTACGTTCCCCAACAGTGGCATCTGAGCCAGGTCTATGCGTAGATGATATGCACGAGTAGAACACAAAGAGTTGTGGGTGATAATAGTCATACTGCTTACCACCAATGTCTTATTTTGATTCGGCGGTATTGTTGGATGAAGCGGACCGGACCAACCTTACATGACCATGTTCATGAGACCGGTTCCACCGATAGACATGCAACTTGTTTTGCATAAAGGTGGCTCGCGGGTGTCTGTTTCTCTAACTTTAGTTGAATCGAATTTGACTACAGCCGGTCCTTGTTGAAGGTTAAAACAACACACTTGACGAAAAATCGTTGTGGTTTTAATGCGTAGGTAAGAGCGGTTGTCGGTGTCAAAACCGGCGAATCTTGGGTAGGGGGTCCCGAACTGTGCGTCTAAGGCGGATGGTAACAGGAGGCAAGGGACACGATGTTTACCCAGGTTCGGGCCCTCTCTATGGAGGTAATACCCTACTTCCTACTTGATTGATCTTGATGAATATGAGTATTACAAGAGTTGATCTACCACGAGATCGTAGAGGCTAAACCCTAGAAGCTAGCCTATGGTATGATTGTTGTTGTCCTACGGACTAAACCCTCCGGTTTATATAGACACCGGAGGGGCCTAGGGTTACATAGAGTCGGTTACAACAGAAGGAGACCTACATATCCGTATTGCCAAGCTTGCCTTCCACGCCAAGAGAGTCCCATCCGGACATGAGACGAAGTCTTCAATCTTGTATCTTCATAGTCCAACAGTCTAGCCAAAGGATATAGTCCGGCTGTCCGGATACCCCCTAATCCAGGACTCCCTCAGTAGCCCCTGAACCAGGCTTCGATGACCATGAGTCCGGCGCGCAGATTGTTTTCGGCATTGCAAGGCGGGTTCCTCCTCCGAATACTCCTTAGAAGATCTTGAACACAAGGATAGTGTCCGGCTCTGCAAAACAAGTTCCACATACCATCGTAGAGAGAATAATATTTCCACAAATCTAATAACCCGACGTATTATAGCATGACATCACACCATGGCCCGGTCATTATTTGAACCGTTTTTCACAACCAGCCACTGCACATATCGCGAGGCAGTTTCCTGGGCACGTCTTGTCGAAGCAGAGATCGTGTCCCCTTATCACGGGTTTCTCATCAATACGGACGTGGGTAACCCAACCGTGCCATCAATTACGGCGCTTGGGGATCAAGCGAGTTTTACTAGGCAAGTGGGGGCGCATAGTTTCGTTTGCCTTTATAAAGGGATAAGGACTTCAACTTTTTCACCCACACCTTCTTCCTTCTCGCATATCCATTCTTGTGCACTCGAGCTCCAACGCCCAAGCTTGCACCTTTTTCTCCTTAAACCGCTTCAATCATGTCTAGAGCGGGAGGCAAGTGGATGAAATCCTCCGTCACAAAGGAGGACATCAAGAAGTTGCGGGGAGCCGGATACTTGGTCGCGGACATCGCGCACCGGCTGCCCGACGCGGGGCAGATCGTCCCTACCCCGGAACCTTACGAGAGGGTAGTCTTCCTCACCCACTTCGTCCGCGGACTGGGATTTCCTCTCCACCCATTCGTCTGCAGCCTCATGTTCTACTACAGGCTGGACTTCCATGACCTGGCCCCGAACTTCATCCTCAACATCTCAGCGTTTTATCGTCAGGTGCGAGGCCTTCCTCCGCATCCATCCCCACTTCGCCTGTGGTGAAGACCTTGAATGTCAAGCCAAGGTTGTAGGCGGCCAGACAAGCGGAATCGTGGCGCCATGGTGGGCAAAATGCCCAATGTCACATGGCTCGAGGGCTCCTATGTGGAGACCATAAATGGGTGGCAATCGGGGTGGTTCTACATCACCGAGCCGCGCGACACCAACTGGGTGATGGCCCCCGAGTTTCGATCCGGAATCCCCACGCGGCTCACCTCCTGGAAAGAGAAGGGCATGTCCTGGGGTAACCCGGTAGAGCTGACCGGACTCCAGACCTGCATCAGGAACATGATGAACAGAAAAATCAAGCTTGTCAACGTGGTCCAAGTCATGCTCTTCCGTCGGATCCTCCCGTGTCAACAACGGGTATTCAATTTGTGGGAGTTCGACCCGGCCGAGCACCAGGCGCTGCAGGAGCTTTTCGACACGACACACAAGGACGTCTGGAAGGTACTGTTTAAAGGCGCCGAGGTACCTCCTCCCCTTACCGAGGACCGCGGACTCAGCGCAAAACGCCGTGCCAATCCGGTAGGTTTTTACACATCACAAGATGTTTAGTTTCCTCGGCTTAATCATATCAGGATCTAAGCCCTCATGCCTTTAGACAGATCGGGTGGAGACGGCCGGCGGATTGATTGCCCAGCCCCCGCCGAAGATCCAGCAGACGCTCTCGGCGGAGATCTGACTCCGGCACCTTACGAGGTGCCAGCAAGACGGCCAAGAAGAAGGCCACGGGACCCGACAGGTCTCCGCGCAAGGTTGTGTTAGACTCATCGTCCAGAACACTCGGCGCCTCCTCCCACGACTACGAGGAGGAAGAGGAAAATTCTCCCAGCCGAGGGAGATAAGAAAGGAAGGCCGCCCCAACCGGGAGGCGAAGGATCAAAAGGAAGGACCCTCCTTGGGACTGCTCCACGACCGCCGCCCACAATGACGGCAGTGGTTGCCGAGACAAGCCCTGGCGAAGTCGTAAGTATCCGGATACCATAATAATTCTTGATATATTTTATCGCACTGCTTCTCATCACGCCGAACATGATTATGCAGTCCGTCCCGAGCCCATATCGACGTATCTTTGTCGGATGGTTCTTTGGACCCATCGGATATGAACAGTGATTCACTTCCGACCGCCTCGACCCCTCGCCCTACGGACAACACCGAGGTGTTGTCTCAATGGGCACCGAGCCGGGGGGAGGTAGTCCTGGAGGTGCCTCAAGGCGACACTCCAGACCCTGGGCGTAAAGGGAGCAAGACTCCCATGGGCTCCGAGTTCGGCCTCCAGTCGAACACCGCGCCGGAACCTTCGGTGGTTCCAGACTCTGTCGAGCGACCCCTGTGAAGAGGGCAAGCCGCCCGTGCAGTGACCTCTGTCCATCCAGAGGCACAGACAACTTCTTTGAAGCGCCCAAGCGCTTCCATCGACGAAAACACCGCACTATCATGAGTGCGGTGATGGAGAAGGTCCAGTCCGCCAAAAGCGGACTAACTGAAGCTTGCGCCAGCCTCCTAACATGTAACACCCTGGTTGTAAACTTCCCTTTTTGGGCAATATATCAACTTGACCTTATCCAATTCTTGTGGGTTTTGTCATGCTTGGCCTCATCTTGTTTGGTTATGTGGGTTTCTCTTTTCTTTGTTTTGCTCTTTTTACCATATTGCATTTGTTGTCTCTTGTCATCTGGCATCCCATTCTTATCATGTGTTTGTTGTGATCTCTCACATGTTAGGTTGTTGCATGTTCCATTCTCAAACTTGCTTTACCATCTCCTCCTTCCCTCTACTTCTTTCCTTATCAAGTGCTATCTTTTCCTTTCTCAATTAATGTTCATCTTCTCCCTGCAATTCTTGCTCCTTACACTAAACCTCTCTGCCAAAAATCTCCTCTTTTGAAGTTGTTTTGGTCAGGTTCAAAAATGACACAAGTTTGAAATATTTCCAAACTTGTCTTATTTTTCTACCTCTAAAAATGCCCATTACAATTTATTAAAATAGTGGGGAATTCCAGGAGTTTGGGGATATTTTCCTTTTACTCCAACTCTTCTCATTTTTCCCTGTGCTTTTCTTTTCTTTTCTTTTTGGTTTTAAAACGGAAAAGAGAAGGGAGGCAGCAGCAGCAGTGGCAGCCCAGCGAGGCTTTCCACAGGCTCGGCCTCCAAGCCGCCCAGCCCCGCAGCCTGTGGAGGCGCCCAGCCCGCTCGCTTCTCTCTCCCTGCCTTCGCGCACCCGCATCCGCGCGTACCCCCGCTAGTGCCACTCCACGTGGGCGCGCCGGTCCCGCCTGGCAGCGGCAGTTCTGTTCACCTCACCCACCTTTCCCTCTCCTCTCGCCGTCGCCATGGGGACCCCGAGCACGAGGGAGCGTGAGCTCGACCCCGTCGCCCTAGCCCCCTACTTATCCCCTCTCTTTGCCCTCAAGCCCCTAGGGTTCCCCTCTTCCTCTCGCCGCCGCCGCCAGGTGAGAGGACCACCAGATTCGCCGCTCCCGCTCCGTCCCGAGCGCACCTGAGAGCGCGCTTCGTCGCCGGCGAGCTCTCCGGTCACTCCAAGCCCCGCAGGTCGTGTCCATCTTCTTCCTCGTCGTCGACTTCGTCCCACGCGTCGATTCTGATGCCCGGACGACAAGTTCCTCGGCGCCCTCTGCGCCCGTCTTCCTCTCGGTTAGGCCCGCGCCGAGATTGAGCTCCGCCGTCGCCTCCGGCTCGTCTCCGTCAACTCCGTCGTGCCTTTGGGTGAGCTGGGTAAATCACCTCCCTCTCCCATCCGTCCCGTGTCTTGTAGGCGCTCAGAGCTCGCCCGATCCGTGTCTAGCCGTGCTGTAGTGCTCCGCGAAGTCTGAAGTTTGTTGGTTGTGCGCCCTGCTGCGGCGCTTTCCTGCGCGTCCGGCGCTCCGGCTCTTGCCTAGCGCGTCTCTCCACGCTGCGTTTGCCCCACTTTTCGCTTGTATTGGAGAGCGAGCGATGATCCCGCCTTGCCGGACCGCCCTGCCCGACACGAGCTCAAGCTCGTGCTCGAGCCTCTCTTGCAGCTGCTCCAACCACGCGCTTCCCCACTGTTTCGCACCCCTCGCCGCTTGAAGCGCGGCAGAAGCCGCTGGCTGTCTCCGCCGCCGACGAGAGCAGCCGTTCCCCATGTAGATGGAAGCCCCGTCCTTCGCTTCAATATTTTGTACTTCTGCAAAGTTCGCCCTCTGTATCACAAGCGTCGTGCTAGCGCAGTGGCTAGTGCCACATGCTCTCTTCGAGGTTACGGGTTGAATCGGTAGCGCCCCTTTTTTTTTTGTTTTCTTTCTTTTCTTGATTCATATCTTCAGATAACATCGTTAAGGGGCGAGGCCCTTCTCATCGATCGCCACCGCCTAGCCTAGTGGTAGTTGGGGCAGAGTCTCACCGGGGAGACCCGGGTTCGATCCCTCCCCGAGGCTGCATTTTCTTCCCCCTTTTTAAAACCTGCTCTCTCACTGTTGCTATGACAGTAGGGTCCCACCAGTCAGCCTCTCAGCGCCTCCTCCATATATATATATTTTTCCCCTTACCCCGCGTTTCCGTTTCTGGTTTGCTCCTCTTTCCGTTTTAGGCAAGTCCATTTCTGGACGTTTCCAAATCTGGAGAATGCCATTTCTGTTAACTTCCATTTTTAGGCAGGTTTGACTTTGTGCTTTTGTGATGATCTCTCTGTTGCAACCCTAACATATTATATATGTTTTTGGGGTAGAAAAATCCCACCAACTCAGTGGTGGCATTAGTTTCTGCATTTGAGCAAGTTCATGATCATGTCCTTTGCATCATGTTAATGTGTTGTCTTTCATGGGTATATTTATTGCTTTTATGCTATGAGGTAGTTTGCACACGAACATGGCTTTGTACATCATGCTGTTATTGGAGGTTTCGCGCCATTCTTGTTTTGCTCGCCATTTCCAAACCGTGCATCCGATTCCGGTGATCTTTATATCGATTTCAACCGAAATCATCTCATCTTTCCGATGGCATGCTTGGTTTGCCAAGATGATGCCTGGTTCTTCATTTACCTTCCGGAGCGCACATACGCATTGCATATCGCATCTCGCATATCATGTCATGTTTTGCATCATGTTGGTTGTGCATTGCACCGTGATTTATTGTGGTTCCTTTGTTTGTGTTGTTGCTTTGGGTAGAGCCGGAGGCGAGTGCGTGAGCGAGGAACCTGTTGAGAACGCTTTCGAGGATCAAGCTTTCGACAACTCTGAGAACATTGCAGGCAAGATGACCATACCCTCGAAATCACTTCTATCTTTGCTATGCTAGTTGCTCGCTCTTTTGCTATGCCTATGCTACGATGCCTACCACTTGCTATATCATGCCACCCATATTGCCATGTCAACCCCTAACCATCCTTTTCCTAGCAAACCGTTGTTTGGCTATGTTACCGCTTTGCTCAGCCCTCTTATAGCGTTGCTAGTTGCAGGTGAAGCTGAAGTTTGTTCCTTGTTGGAACATGGAGATGTTGTTCCTTTTTGGAACATGTTTACTTGTTGGGGATATCACAATATATATACATCTGCTATAATTTAACACATCTATATATTTGGTAAAGGGTGGAAGGCTCGGCCTTATGCAGTGTTTTGTTCCCTCTTGCCACCTAGTTTCCGTCATACCGGTGTTATGTTCCTTGATTTAGCGTTCCTTACGGTTGGGTGATTTATGGGACCCCTTGACAGTTCGCTTTGAATAAGACTCGTCCGGCAAGGCCCAACTTTGGTTTTACCATTTGCCACCTAAGCCTTTTCCCCGGGTTTTCGCGAGCCGAGGGTCATCTTTATTTAACCCCGGGCCAATGCTCCTCGAGTGTTGGTCCAAACTAAACCACTTGCGGTGCCACCACGAGGCAACTTGGGGCATCTTCGGTTGCCCGACGTCTGCTCATCCGGATGTGCCACGAGAACGAGATATGTGCAGCTCCTATCGGGATTTGTCGCACAATCGGGCAGCTTTGCTGGTCTTGTTTTATTGCTGTCGAAATGTCTTGTAGTCGGGATTCGAGATTGATCGGGTTTTCGGTAGAAGAATATCCCCGTTGACCGTGAGAGCTTATAATGGGCTAAGTTGGGACACCCTGCAGGTAATATCTTTCAAAGCCGTGCCCGCGGTTATGAGGCAGATGGGAATTTGTTAATGTCGGTTGTAGAAAACCGAAGTTGACCTCAAATAAAATACACATCAACGCGTGTGTAACCATGATGGTCTCTTCTCGTGGTCAAGGGAAGTGAACACGGTGTTGTTATGTCGGCGTAAGTAGTTGGGATCACTTCTTGATCACTACTAGCTTCACGACCGTGCTTTGCTCCTCTTCTCGCTCTCTTTTTGCGAAGTAGCCACCATATATGCTAAGCGCTTGCAGCAGCTCCACTTTACTACTTTGTCCTTCCTATAAGCTTAAATAGTCTTGATCTCGCGGGTGTGAGATTGCTGAGTCCCGTGACTCATGAGATACTTCAAACACAGTTGCAGGTTCCGATGAGGCGGTCAAGGGTGATTCAACCGAGCTCAAGTGGGAGTTCGACGAGGGCGTGGTCGTTACTATGTGTCTTTTCCAGATGATCAGTAGTGGTGCCCAGTTGGGACGATTCGGGGATCTGTGTAGCATTTGGGGTATCTTCTTTTATTTTGGTTCCGTAGTCGGACCTTGAGTGTACTCTGAATGATGGATGTTTATTTATGTATTGTGTGAAGTGGCGACTGTAAGCCAACTATGTATCTCTTTCCCTTAATTATTACATGGGTTGTGTGAAGATTACCTCACTTGCGACATTGCTTTCAATGCGGTTATGCCTCTAAGTCGTGCCTCGACACGTGGGAGATATAGCCGCATCGGGGGCGTTACATAACAGGCTTTGAGGTAAGTAATTAAATTATAGGGAAATATCACCGCATAGACAGTAGCCCCTGATGCTCTGTTTGGCATTCGCGAAGAAAAGCTGAATAGAGGATCAAATAATAATCGCAGGAGTCTAACTATAGTATGTCTATGTGAATCTGCAGGCTTCCTTGCTGGCTGTTGCCGCACATACTGTGAAGGTCGCCGCACTACAGCAGGACCTTGAGCGATCCAAGGAAGAGCTCGGCTTGCCAAGAGGCAGCTCGAGGAGAATAAAGGTAAGCAATACCTTGTCAATATGAAAAAAGAAAGAGTTGGTTGCAGAATAATAGGATTATCATGAATTTTGCCAGGGGCCACGACCGAAGTGGCGACCCTCAAGAAGGCGCTTTCCGAGGCTGAAAACAAAGCGGCCAAGGAGTGCACTGAGAGAAAGACACGAAGCCCGGGTAGGTGAGGTGTAGCAAGAGCTCCAGGTGCTCGTCAAGAAGCATGAGTCCCTGGAGCTTGACTCGAGGACGCGAGAGTCCGAGCTTGCCTGAGCCCTCGAAAGTGCAAAAATGCCAAGGCCGAAGCCCATAAGGCCCTCCAGGAAGTTGAGGCGGTGAAAAAGATAGCGGCGGTTAAGGCATTCATTATGCAAAGTAGGCATGCGAAAGAAAATTTCCTTTTACTTACCCGAGTTCGGAGCTCTCCAGGAGCGTTCGCAGATCTGCCCCGTAGTGTGTCTGACGCCGTTGAGTTCTACCGGTCCGAGGAGGGAAGCTCGACGGAGAAGTTGTTACGGTCTCGGTATCTTTGGGACCGAACACCCGATGCCCGTGGCGACCAGTGAAGCAACTGGTCGAGCTCCACAAGGCGGCCGAATAGGCCATGAGGGGCCTTATAGTCCGGATGTGGCCTGGTGATTCCCTTCCCAACAGCTACTTGCCTGGTGAGGCGGCTTGTAGATGCTCGCCACGGTGGAAGTCATCAGCGGTCCGTCTGCATCGAAGGTGCACGTTAGGGCTCTTGCCCGTGCAAAGGTGCATCTGGCGAAGATGGACGCCCCGAAAAGCTGGTGAAGGAGGGCCGCCGCAGGCAAGGAGCATCGCCACCCGAAATGTATTATGAAAGTGTCTCGAAGGGTGCCCGTCTCGTGGCAGACGAATGTACCAAAGATGTAATATTTGAATGAATTTGCTCATGTGATCCTTGTATTTATGAAAACTAGTTCATGTTAGTTATGCAACACTTTTGTATTTAAAAATTACCTTCATGCGGCCGTTTATAAATTACGAGAGTTGCTAGTCGTAAACTTCGCCCCATGCAACTAGTTGGGGTGTTGGGATAAATCTGAGCACTCTTTTTCCCATTCTTGGGTCCTTCGAGGGAGGTGTTCAGCGCAACGAACGAGGCAATCGGACTATAATGCTTTATCGCTCTCACTTAGCCATAGAAGTCTACAATTCTAAATTTTGCCAAAGCCCCTAATCTTTGGAAAGCCGAATTTGGGGCGCTATACACGCCTAAGCCGGACAAGGCTGGCTCCTCGCCCGAAGCGGAAAAAGTCTTTAGGGACTTGAGACCTCTCGAACAGCGACCAACTCTCGCCTCATCATGACAGTCAGTTTTAGCTTTCTCTCTTGAGGTGCTCGTGGGAAGAACGGGGCACAATCAGATAGTTCTCCAGTCTACCTTAGCCGATATAGCGGGCGTAAGGTACCAAAACATGGAGCCGGACAAACCCAACTACCCAAGACATGATTCGAGCTGATGCATATAATGCTATAAGTTCGGGTGCCGCCCGTCGAAAGTGTTAGGACTTCTCACGCCGAATTATGGGGTATCTGAAGCCTGGCGTATTTTTGTATCACGAGGTATGGTGCTTGATTGTCATAGATAAGCATATATATAAAATAATATAGGATGCAATAATAGACTAGTACTATGCATTGTTTATTTAAGAAATGCATTAAAGCATAATGATACAAGTGGTGCGGTAAGCAAACAATAGGACTATTTGACATGTCCCATCCAAGGGCAAGATGCGGACTGGTATCTTAAAACAGGTATTTAGCTCGTTATCAGAGACCACCTCGGGATTCCGTTTGTACGACGTAGCTTCCTGCCTCCTTGGGTGTCGTATCATGTGTCCGGCTATCGTACTGCCGGACAAGGCTTCCAGAGAGTAGAGTCCTGAAAGAAAGAGAGTGATGAAGATAGTAAGCCCCTAGTGCGGTTAAACCGCATTGTGGGACGCGCCGTGATCGTGCCCCCGCCTATACCCATGGTATTTTCAATGCGTAATTATGCACACGTGGGACGGACTTTGCCGTTGTACTAAGACTAGGGCGGGGGCCGAATTGCTAGGCGAGCTCTGAGCATGCCAGGCAATCCTGTTGCAGGTTATTCCAGACGCGCTTGACGGTGTCCGGGGGCTTGATCGCCGAACCGGTGGATTGCCTCAAAAGGCTGCTTTGTGCTTCTACTGCGAGGGCCGCAGTGTGCTCCACCGTATGGAGCGAGCGCTCTGTGTTTCCATTGACTGTGATGACCCCCTAGGTCCTGGCATCTTGAGCTTGAGGTATGCGTAATGCGGTACCGCATTGAATCTTGCAAATGCAGAGCGCCCGAGCAGTGTGTGATAGCCGCTGCGGAACGGGACGATATCGAAGATTAACTCCTCGCTTCGGAAGCTGTCCGGAGATCCGAAGACCACTTCCAGTGTGATTGAGCCCGTACAGTGGGCCTCTACACCTGGGATGACGCCTTTAAAGGTCATTTTGGTGGGTTTGATCCTTGAGGGGTCTATACCCATTTTGCGCACTGTATCCTGGTAAAGCAGGTTCAGGCTGCTGCCGTCGTCCATAAGGACTCGAGTGAGGTGATATCTGTCGATGATTCGGTCTAGGACCAATGCGGCAGATCTGCCATGACGGATACTCGTGGGGTGGTCCCTACGATCAAATGTGATCGGACAAGAGGACCATGGGTTGAACTTTGGGGCGACGGGCTCCATCGCGTATACGTCCCTTAGTGCACGCTTCCGTTCCCTTTTGGGGATGTGGGTTGCGTATATCATGTTTACTGTCCTCACTTGTGGGGGGAACCTCTTCTGTCCTCCCGTGTTCGGCGGCCGTGGCTCCTCCTTGTCATTGTTGTGCAGCCCCTTGTCCTTGTCTTCGGTATTTAACTTGCCGCCCTGCTTGAACACCCAGCATTCTCTGTTGGTGTGATTGGCTGGCTTATCGGGGGTGCCGTGTATTTGACACGAGTGATCGAGTATGCGGTCCAAACTGGACGGGCCCGGAGTACTTCTTTTGAATGGCTTTTTCCGCTGACCGGATTTAGAGCCTCTGAATCAGGCATTGACTGTCGTGCCCTCAGCGTTATCACCGTTGCTGCGGCGCTTGTGTTTGCTGCGATGTGACCTGCCATTGCTGTCCTTGGTATCCGAAGTGCCAAGGTTCCTTGATATGTTATTGCTACGAGCCAACTAGCTATTCTCTCCCGCGCAAAAGCGGGTCATGAGTGTTGTGAGGGCTGCCATTGATTTCGGCTTTTCCTGGCCGAGGTGCCGGGCGAGCCACTCCTCACGGATGTTGTGCTTGAATGCCGCTAAGGCTTCTGCATCCGGACAGTCGACAATTTGGTTTTTCTTTGTTAGGAACCGTGTCCAGAATTGCCTGGCCGATTCCCCTGGCTGCTGAATTATGTGGCTCAAGTCATCGGCGTCTGGTGGTCGCACATAAGTGCCCTGGAAATTGTCGAGAAATGCGTCTTCCAGATCCTCCCAACAGCCGACGGAGTCTGCTGGCAGGCTATTCAGCCAATGTCGAGCTGGTCCTTTGAGTTTTAACGGGAGGTACTTGATGGCATGTAGATCATCACCGCGGGCCATGTGGATGTGGAGGCGGAAGTCCTCTATCCATACCGCGGGATCTGTTGTACCATCATATGATTCGATATTTACATGTTTAAAACCTTCTGGGAATTCATGCTCCATTACTTCGTTGGTGAAGCATAGGGGGTGTGCCACGCCTCTGTGCTGGGCTATGTCACGACGCAGCTCGTATGAGTCCTGCCTGCTGTATTTGGCCGTCCGGAATTGCTTTTACTGTATCCGGTGAGGCGGTCACCATCCCTTGTAGGGCCACGGCCCTGTGATCCATAGATCGATCTAGCGTGTTTTGCCCTGTCTTCCAATATGTCTCGCAGGTCTCGCGTGTTTCCCATTGCATTGGTATGCTTGTTTGAATGGCGGCGGGGTCTAGGCTGATTTTCAGGCCGTACTGCCTCTCTGTCTCGGCCACGGGGTGGCCGATCAGCCGCATCGAACGCGGGGTGACCTCTATAAGGGCGTTCGAGTTCGTACTCCTCAGCCACAAGGACTTCAATCCATCTATCTGCTAGCAGATCCTGATCAGCTCGAAGCTGTTGCTGCTTTTTCCTCAGGCTGTTTGATGTGGCAATAAGCCGGCGCTTAAAGCGCTCCTGCTCGACGGGATCCTCACGCACGACAAATTCTTCGTCGTCGAGGCTCACTTCGTCTTCGGAGGGAGGCATATAGTTGCCGTCCTCCGTTTCTCCCTCTGTCGCTCTCTTAGGAGGGCTGGCTTGTTCATCCTCCGGCTCTTGATCATTCTGGAGGGGATTGTCATCATCTCCGCACCTTGTCCAGAATCGTTATCTTATCTCTGTGCGGTATAACCACTTTTGCTGTGGCAAGACTTAGAGCGGCGCCGCTGACGTTGGCGCCGGGGTTGCTTCTTGGAGGGGTCGTCCTCCGTTGTCTTGTCGCCATTGCCTTCTTTGGGAGTGTCCACCATGTATATATCATATGATGAGGTGGCGGTCCAATTGCCACAATGGGCGATGGTTCTGTTTCGCCTCCGGCATCGGTGTCCATACCGTCGATGTCTTCGGAGTCGAAGTCGAGCATGTCGGTTAAATCGTCGACAGTGGATACTAAGTGGGTGGTGGGTGGGGATTTAATTTCTTCGTCGTCCGCATCCCACTCTAGCCGGACATAGTTCGGCCAAGGTTCTCCGGACATGGAGAGAGATTTCAATGAGTTTAGTATGTCGCCGAAGGGCGAGTGCTGAAAGATATCTGCAGAGGTGAACTCCATGATCGGCGCCCAATCGGATTCGATAGGTATGGGCGTGGGTGGTACGGAGTCCATGGCCGAGGACGAGTCCAGCAGTTCGGCGACACGGCTCTCGTAAAGGGTAAGGTCAGTATTCGGCTCTATCGCCATTGAGGGCGCGGCCTCCGTGGCGGAGTCTATCCCCCGTCCTCGAATGGCGCGATCTGCTCCGGACTAGAGGCCGGAGTAGTTGCTGGCGTGATCTCCCGAACACCGTCCGACGACAAAGCTATATCGTGCTCGTCGTGATCATGCGGCACACCTAGCATGGGCCCGAATCTGTCGAAGATCAAGTCTCCGCGAATATCGGCAGTGTAATTCAAGTTTCCAAACCTGACCTGATGGCCAGGGGCGTAGCTCTCGATCTGCTCTAGATGGCCAAACGAGTTGGCCTGCAGTGCAAAGCCGCCGAACACGAAGATCTGTCCAGGGAGGAAAACCTCACCCTGGACTGCATCATTGTCAATGATCGAAGGGGCCATCGAACCTTGCAGCGACGACACAGTGGAACTCTCAATGAAAGCACCAATGTCAGTGTCAAAACCGGCGGATCTCGGGTAGGGGGTCCCGAACTGTGCGTCTAAGGCGGATGGTAACAGGAGGCAAGGGACACGATGCTTACCCAGGTTCGGGCCCTCTCTATGGAGGTAATACCCCTACTTCCTGCTTGATTGATCTTGATGAATATGAGTATTACAAGAGCTGATCTACCACGAGATCGTAGAGGCTAAACCCTAGAAGCTAGCCTATGGTATGATTGTTGTTGTCCTACGGACTAAACCCTCCGGTTTATATAGACACCGGAGGGGGCTAGGGTTACATAGAGTCGGTTACAACAGAAGGAGATCTACATATCTGTATCGCCAAGCTTGCCTTCCACACCAAGAGAGTCCCATCCGGACACGAGACGAAGTCTTCAATCTTGTATATTCATAGTCCAACAGTCCGGCCAAAGGATATAGTCCGGCTGTCCGGATACCTCCTAATCCAGGACTCCCTCAACGGTTCTTGCTAGAAGCCCATAGCAGCCACGTAAAACTTGCAAAAACAAAGTAGAGGACATCTAACTTGTTTTTGCAGGGCATGTTGTGATGTGATATGGTCAAGACGTGATGAGATATGAGTTGTTGTATGAGATGATCATGTTTTATAAAAGCTATCGGCAACTGGCAGGAGCCTTATGGTTGTCGCTTTATTGTATGAAATGCAATCGCCATGTAATTGCTTTACTTTATCACTAAGCGGTAGCGATAGTCGTAGAAGCAATAATTGGCGAGATGACAACGACGCTATGATGGAGATCAAGGTGTCAAGCCGGTGACAATGGAGATCATGACGGTGCTTTGGAGATGGAGATCAAAGGCACAAGATGATGATGGCCATATCATGTCACATATTTTGATTGCATGTGATGTTTATCTTTTTATGCATCTTATTTTGCTTAGTACGGTGGTAGAATTATAAGATGACCCCTCACTAAATTTCAAAGTATAAGTGTTCTCCCTGAGTATGCACCGTTGCTACAGTTCGTCGTGCTGAGACACCACATGATGATCGGGTGTGATAAGCTCTACGTTCACATACAACGGGTGCAAGCCAGTTTTGCATGTGCAGAATACTCGGGTTAAACTTGACGAGCCTAGCATATGCAGATATGGCCTCGGAACACTGAGACCAAAAGGTCGAACGTGAATCATATAGTAGATATGATCAACATAGAGATGTTCACGATTGAAAAATACTCATCTCACGTGATGATCGGACATGCTTTAGTTGATATGGACCACGTGATCATTTAGATAACTAGAGGGATGTCTATCTAAGTGGGAGTTCTTAAGTAATATGATTAATTGAACTTTAATTTATCATGAACTTAGTCCTGATAGTTTTTACATATGTATGTTGTTGTAGATCAATGGCCCGTGCTACCGTTCCCTTGAATTTTAATTCGTTCCTAGAGAAAGCTAAGTTGAAAGATGATGGTAGCAATTACATGGACTGGGTCCGTAACTTGAGGATTATCCTTATTGCTGCGTAGAAGAATTACGTCCTGGAAGCACCGCTAGGTGCAAGACCCGATGCAGGAGCAACTCTGGACGTTATGAACGTCTAGTGGACTAAAGCTGATGAGTACTTGATAGTTCAGTGTGCCATGCTTTACGGCTTAGAATCGGGACTTCAAAGACGTTTTGAACGTCATGGAGCATATGAGATGTTCTAGGAGTTGAAGTTAATATTTCAAGCAAATTCCGAGTTGAGAGATATGAAGTCTCCAACAAGTTCTATAGCTGCAAGATGGAGGAGAACGTTGATGTCTCAGAACACATACTCGTAATGTCCGGGTACCATAACCACTTTACTCATTTGGGAGTTAATCTTCCGATGATAGTATCATTGATGAGTTCTTCAATCACGCCACCAAGCTATAAAGGCTTCGTGATGAACTATAACATGCAAGGGATGGAAAAGACAATTCCCGAGCTCTTCGCGATGCTTAAGGATGCGGAGGTAGAAATCAAGAAGGAGCATCAAGTGTTGATGGTTAACAAGACCACTAGTTTCAAGAAAAGGGGCAAAGGGAAGAAGGGGAACTTCAAGAAGAATAGCAAGCAAGTTGCTGCTCAAGGGAAGAAGCCCAAGTCTGGACCTAAGCCTAAAACTGGGTGCTTCTACTGCAAAGGGACTGGTCACTGGAAGCGGAACTGCCCCAAGTATTTGGCGGATAAGAAGGATGGCAAAGTGATAGGTATATTTGATATACATGTTATTGATGTGTACCTTAATAATGCTCGTAGTAGCGCCTGGGTATTTGATACTGGTTCTGTTGCTCATATTTACAACTCGAAACAGGGACTACAGATTAAACGAGGATTGGCTAAGGACGAGGTGATGATGCGCGTCGGAAATGGTTCCAAGGTTGATGTGATCGCCGTCGGCACGCTACCTATACATCTACCTTCGGGATTAGTTTTAGACCTGAATAATTGTTATTTGGTGCCAGCGTTGAGCATGAACATTATATCTGGATCTTGTTTGATGTGAGATGGTTATTCATTTAAATCAGATAATAATGGTTGTTCTATTTATATGCATAATATCTTTTATGGTCATGCACCCTTGATGAGTGGTCTATTTTTGTTGAATCTCGATTGTTGTGATACACATGCTCATAATATTGAAGCCAAAAGATGCAAAGTTAATAATGATAGTGTAACTTATTTGTGGCGCTGCCGTTTAGGTCATATTGGTGTAAAGCGCATGAAGAAACTCCATGCTTATGGGCTTTTGGAATCACTTGATTATGAATCACTTGATGCTTGCGAACCATGCCTCATGGGCAAAAGATGATTAAGACTCCGTTCTCCGGAACAATGGAGCGAGCCACTGACTTATTGGAAATAATACATACTGATGTATGCGGTCCGATGAGTGTTGAGGCTCGCGGCGGGTATCATTATTTTCTGACCTTCACAAATGATTTGAGCAGATATGGGCATATCTACTTAATGAAACATAAGCCTGAAACATTTGGAAAGTTCAAAGAATTTCAGAGTGAAGTGGAAAATCATCGTAACAAGAAAATAAAGTTTCTACGATCTGATAGTGGAGGTGAATATTTGAGTTACGAGTTTGGTCTTCATTAGAAAAAACGTGGAATAGTTTCGCAACTCACGCCACTTGGAACACCACAACGTAATGGTGTGTCCGAACGTCGTAACCATACTTTATTAGATATGGTGCGATCTATGACGTCTCTTACCGATTTACCACTCGTTTTGGGGTTATGCTTTAGAGACGGCTGCATTCACGTTAAATAGGGCGCCATCTAAATCCGTTGAGACGACACCATATGAACTATGGTTTAGCAAGAAACCTAAGTTGTCGTTTCTTAAAGTTTGGGGCTGCGATGCGTATGTGAAAAAGCTTCAACCTGATAAGCTTGAACCCAAATCGGAGAAATGAGTCTTCATAGGATACCCAAAGGAAACTCTTGGGTACACCTTCTATCACAGATCCGAAGGCAAGATATTCGTTGCTAAGAATGGATCATTTCTAGAGAAGGAGTTTCTCTCGAAAGAAGTGTGTTGGAGGAAAGTAGAACTTGATGAGGTAGTTGTACCTTCTCCCTAATTGGAAAGTGGTTCATCACAGAAATTAGTTCCACTGATGCCTACACCAATTAGTGAGGAAGTTAATGATGCTTGATCATCTAACTTCGGATCAAGTTACTACCGAACCTCGTAGGGTCAACCAGAGTCGTTCCGCACGAGAGTGGTACGGTAATCCTGTTCTGGAAGTCATTTTACTAGACCATGACAAACCTACGAACCATGAGGAAGCGATGATGAGCCCAGATTCCGTGAAATGGCTTGAGGCCATGAAATCTGAGATGGGATCCATGGATGAGAACAAAGTGTGGACTTTGGTTGACTTGCCCGATGATCAGCAAGCCATAGAGAATAAACGGATCTTCAAGAAGAAGAATAACGCTGACGGTAATGTTACTATCTACAAAGCTCGACTTGTTGCGAAAGGTTTTTGACAAGTTCAAGGAGTTGACTACGATGAGACCTTCTCTCCCGTAGCAATGCTTAAGCCTGTCCGAATCATGTTAGCAATTGCCACATCTTATGATTATGAAGTTTGGCAAATGGATGTCAAAACTGCATTCCTTAATGGATTTCTTAAATAAGAGTTGTATATGATGCAACCAAATGGTTTTGTCGATCCTAAAGGTGCTAACAAAGTGTGCAAGCTCCAGCGATCCATTTATGGACTGGTGCAAGCCTCTCGGAGTTGGAATATACGCTTTGATAGTGTGATCAAAGCATATGGTTTTATAGAGACTTTTGGAGAAGCCTGTATTTACAAGAAAGTGAGTGGGAGCTCTGTAGCATTTCTGATATTATATGTGGATGACATATTGTTGATTGGAATTAATACAAAATTTCTGGATAGCATAAAACGATACTTGAATAAGAATTTTTCAATGAAAGACCTCGATGAAGCTGCTTATATATTAGGCATCAAGATCTATAGAGATAGATCAAGACGCTTAATTGGACTTTCATAAAGCACATACCTTGATAAAGTTTTGAAGAAGTTCAAAATGGACCAGTCAAAGAAAGGGTTCTTGCCTGTATTACAAGGTGTGAAGTTGAGCCAGACTCAATGCCCGACCGCTGCAGAAGATAGAGGGAAAATGAAAGTCATTCCCTATGCCTCAGGCATATGTTCTATCATGTATGCAATGCCGTGTACCAGACCTGATGTGTGCCTTGCTATAAGTTTAGCAGGGAGGTACCAAAGTAATCCAGAGTGGATCTTCGGATAGCGGTCAAGAACATCCTGAAATACCTAAAAAGGACTAAGGATATATTTCTCGTTTATGGAGGTGACAAAGAGCTTGTCGTAAATGGTTACATCAATGCAAGCTTTGACACTGATCCGGATGACTCTAAGTCGCAAACCGGATACGTATTTATATTGAATGGTGGAGCTGTCAGTTGGTGCAGTTCCAAGCAGAGTGTCGTGGCGGGATCTACATGTGAAGCGGAGTACATAACTGCTTCGGAAGCAGCAAATGAAGGAGTCTGGATGAAGGAGTTCATATCCGATCTAGGTGTAATACCTAGTGCATCGAGTCCAATGAAAATCTTTTGTGACAATAGTGGAGCAATTTCCTTAGCAAAGGATTCTAGATTTCACAAGAGAACCAAACACATCAAGAGACGCTTCAACTCCATCCGCGATCAAGTCAAGGAGGGAGACATAGAGATTTGCAAAATACATACAGATCTGAAAGTTGCACACCCGTTGACTAAGCCTCTTCCACGAGCAAAAAATGATCAACACCAAGACTCCATGGATGTAAGAATCATTACTATGTAGTCTAGATTATTGACTCTAGTGCAAGTGGGAGACTGAAGGAAATATGCCCTAGAGGCAATAATAAAGTTATTATTTATATTCCCTTATATCATGATAAATGTTTATTACTCATGCTAGAATTGTATCAACCGAAAACTTAGTACATGTGTGAATACATAGACAAAACAGAGTGTCCCTAGTATGCCTCTACTTGACTAGCTCGTTAATCAAAGATGGTTAAGTTTCCTAACCATAGACATGTGTTGTCATTTGATGAACGGGATCACATCATTAGAGAATGATGTGATGGACAAGACCCATCCGTTAGCTTAGCATAATGATCGTTAAGTTTGATTGCTTGCTTTCTGCATAACTTATACATATTACTCTGACTATGAGATTATGCAACTTTTGAATACCGGAGGAACACCTTGTGTGCTATCAAATGTCACAACATAACTGGGTGATTATAAAGATGCTCTAAAGGTGTCTCCGAAGGTGTTTGTTGGGTTGGCATAGATCAAGATTAGGATTTGTCACTCCGAGTATCGAAGAGGTATCTTTGGGCCCTCTCGGTAATGCACATCACTATAAGCCTTGCAAGCAATGTGACTGACAAGTTAGTTACGGGATGATGAATTACTGAATTAGTAAAGAGACTTGCGGGTAACGAGATTGAACTAGGTATGATGATACCGACGATCGAATCTCGGGCAAGTAACATATCCATGACAAAGGGAATAAGGTATGTTGTTATTGCGGTTTGACCGATAAAGATCTTTGTAGAATATGTAGGAACCAATATGAGCATCTAGGTTCGGCTATTGGTTATTGACCGGAGATATGTCTCGATCATGTCTACATAGTTCTCGAACCCGTAGGGTCCGCACGCTTAACGTTCGATGACGATTTGTATTATGAGTTATGTGTTTTGGTGTCCGAAGTTTGTTCGGAGTCCCGGATGAGATCACGGACATGATGAGGAGTCTCGAAATGGTCGAGATGTAAAGACTCATATATTGGAAGGTAGTATTCGGACATCGGAATGGTTTTGAGTGGTTCGGGTATTTTACCGGAGTACCGAGGGGTTACCGGACCCCCCGGGGAAGTATTGGGCCTACATGGGCCTTAGTGGAGAGAGAGGGGAGCCCGCAAGGGGTGGCCGCCCCCCCCCATGGGAGTCCGAATTGGACTAGGGGAGGGGGCGGCGCTCCCTTTCCCCTCTCCCTCTCCTTTCTTTTCCCCTCCGGTGAGAAAGGAAAGGGGGCGAATCCTACTAGGAGTGAGTCCTAGTAGGACTCCCCCATGGTGCGCCCTTGGTGGCCGGACTCCTCCTCCCCTCCTTTATATACGGGGGCAGGGGGCACCCCATAGCACATCAATTGTTCTCTTAGCCGTGTGGGGTGCCCCCCTCCACAGTTTACTCCTCCGATCATAGCGTTGTAGTGTTTAGGCGAAGCCCTGCGCGGATCACACCACCATCACCATCGCCACGCCGTCGTGCTGACGGAACTCTCCCTCGACCCTCTACTGGATCAAGAGTTCGAGGGACGTCATCGAGCTGAACGTGTGCTGAACTCGGAGGTGCCGTACGTTCGGTACTTGATCGGTTGGATCGCGAAGACGTTTGACTACATTAACTGCGTTAACCTAACACTTCCGCTTTCAGTCTACGAGGGTACATGGACACACTCTCCCCCTCTCGTTGCTATGCATCTCGTAGGTAGATCTTGCGTGATCGTAGGAATTTTTTTGAAATTGCATGCTACGTTCCCCAACATCAAGTTCCTCAATGCAGTAGAAAAAGCTTCAACACCGACCGTGCTCGCATCTTGCCAGCGCATCGAAGGCTTTTCAATTGCCTCAACTACTACATCAAGTGCCTCGGCTAGTGGGAAACCAATGTCCTCAACACCCAAAGAAAAAAGGAAACTGCTGGCCGTGGAGCTAGGCCAAGTCCCAAGAGCAAGGCTGTTGTGCCTCAGGTTGATGAACATGGGCTCGCTAACGAAGATGAGCTCACAGAATTCCTTAAAAGAAGGCAAGAGCAAGCTGCTATAGCCAAGAATTCTTTTGTTCCCTTGCTGCTGGATCCAAAGCAGCTATTGGACTTCATTAAGATCTAGTGCACTAACCCAGAAACACCTCTCGATGACTTGAATCTGCCTCCTGTCCCAGGCCACCTGATTTCCTCATTCATCTTGAATTAGAAGCACAAGATAGCTTAGGCGAAACTTGTGAAGAAACAACAAATTCAGAAGTAAAAGGAACTAAAGAAAAGGATGATGACTATAAACCCTCAGCAACTATTGCAATTGCAATATGAAATTAATCGGTTGTCTGAAGAATATGAAAGACAAGCTAGTCATTGTTGTGGCGTGAAAGAAAGATTCATCAAAACCTCAACGAAGGTTGTTGAAGACCACAAAAAGAGAGAGGCTACCAAGTTTGGCATGACACCACCATCCAGTTCTTCAGCTTCGCCTCCAACAGCACATGCCAGTGTGACTGCGCCTTCATCTACTTAAGAGACTGCCAGGGAAACCAAAGAAGTTGTGCCTGAAGAAACTGAAAGGGCAACGGATAATGTTGCACCTAAATAAATTCTCAGGGCGACTGCAAGTGTCATGCCTAAAGGACCTTTCAGGGTGACTGGATTAGTCACGTCTGATGAAATTGCTCCAACTTGTTCCTCAGTAGCAGCTCCATCAATGGGTTCATCTTTGAAGCTTATCACCCTTCCTTCTGCATCAGAAGCAAAGAAGACAAAGGCTGCCGAGCAAGAAGCAAAGAAGAGAAAGGCATCAGCTCCACCTGTGCCTAAATTCTTGAAGAAATTGAAGATGGTAACATTGTCTTCAATTGTCATTCCTATTGATACAATTTCATTCTCATCAGCGCCCCCTGCTTGTAATCTTGAGAATCTTCAAATGGTTCCATATGGAGTGGATCATGAAATCCCTCAGGCTGATGAAGAAGAAGATACCCATTCAGCTGCTACCACAGATCAAATGGATGAAGACATTGAGGTTGATGCTGATGTATCAGTGCCTCAAGATACTACTCAAAGTCCTCAGCGAACTCCAGTGATTGAAGAAAATGAAGAGGAAGTGGATATTGATGGCGAGACAACTTCTCCAATCCATGACGAATATTGGGAAGCAGCTCACCCAAATTCGCCCCCCACCACTCCCCTCACAAAAGAGCCTCAGTCGCCTCAGCGCACTGAAGAAATTCCTACTGGCTCTGAAGAACAACAACCATCGCTCCATAGCATTACTGAAGAAATTCCAGCTGCAAGAGTTGAAGACATTGCTCAAGATGACCCTGACGTTGATGTCATCAATGCATCTCCTCCACATGCAGACTCAATCCCCTCAACAGATACTGACACAGACCCAACTGCTACAGCTGAGGAAGTTGCTCGTGCTCTGTCACCGATCCAAATGACTAGGGTCTCCACGACCAGTACTTGATGTCAGAAAGAAAAAGGCAAAATCTTCAACATGTCCCCGTGATGACCAAGATTGGCAAAGCCCTCAAGCGACCAAAATTTGATAGCGTCAGATTATTCAAAAAGAATAATTTCTTCATTGGCGAGTCACCTTATGACTTGTCCAAACTTAGGCGTTTAAGGTTCTGGACAAAGACACATATGAACTTCTATGCCTCACCGCTATTTGATGAGAAGAAGGTATTCCAGCATCATCATATTCCTCATGTGGATATGGAATCAATTCCCTGTTTCCGGCCAATTTTGGCTGTTCTTCGTGATGCTGGTCTGCTGAATTTCTGCACTGATGTCTGCGATTAGAGTGAAGAACAGATTCTTCAATTCTATGCAACTGTGCATTTCTCTGGCAATGCTGATGACACAACAACTTGGGCACTGGACTGGATGAGTGAAGATACTCACTTCAAAGCACCAATAGATGAATTGCTTCGTGCTATTCCAGTGGATCCACCCGAAGAAGGAGCCAAGAAAATTTATCAAGAACCTGAGCTGCCTAATCACCTGATGCAAGTGCTGATGAAGCCTATGGTTAAAGGAAATGCTCCAAGGACGACCTTCCTAGTGAAGGATTTGATATATGTGCCGAAGACTGTGTACTGCATTCTGGCAAAGACACTTAGTCCGATCAATGGCCACAATTCCAACACGGAAGAAGTTGTGGGAGTTATGAAGAACTTGCTATTCCACATCATTCATGGAACTCCTATCAACATACATGATTTCTTCCTGAGGACTTTGGTCACTGTTGCTCATTCTCCATTTGAATTGAAGCCGTACGCACCATGGATTATGAGATTCATAAGATCCCGGTCTTCAATCCACTACAAGGTTGATAGTCAGAACCACTTGAGTTATTTGCCTGAAGTTGAAATTCTTCAAAGCACATTGTCTATAGTACTTGGCAAAGGCAAGAGCGTCATTGATGAAGGATTTCGTCCCCTTGATGGACAATTTCGTCAACCTATTTCCAGCTCCATAGCTGATGAATCTGCAAGCCAAGATACTGCATCTAAAGCTTCAAGGCCATCGTCTTCACTAGAAGCACCACGTGTCATGACTGACCGTAGCTGCTCATAAGTCTTCATCAGAAAGTTGACAAGAATCACCACTGGGTTAAGCGTCAGTTTGCTGCTATATAAGCCAACATGATTGTGATGCATAACACAGTGCGCAAGAACAGATACTATCTCCATGAGATATTTGATCACATCTGGGCCACACTTTCACATCTCAAATCATCTAAAGAACTTGCTGCTGAAGATTTTCAAATGAACTTTGACTGGGCTGAACCGCCAAGGAAGAAGTTCAAGAAAACTCAAGTTCCTGCTCTGATGCTGAGCTCAGAGTCTTCATCGTGCTCCACTGATGAATTTGAAGCCGTTGAAGACACTGTTGCTGGTCCTTCTGCACTGCACGACCCCAACAACGTTGGCGCTCCGTCGACCTCTCCATGATGTTTTTCTTCATGGGCGCTAGTTCTCAAATTCCTCACCTTTTGGTCATTTGATGACAAAGGGGGAGAAGTTTGAGTTAGTCTTCAAGTGGGTCATTATATGGGTTGTTTTTGCTTAAGTTGCAACTCTTGAACTTTTCTGGATGTGCTCTTGATGGGTTGTAACTTAATAACTGTTGGTTGCCTGACTCTATGCTTCATTTGATGCACATGCTTTATTCTTCAATATATATCTTCTCATGCATGCACAATTTTGTCAGACACCAATTTTCGTCATGCATTCATATTCTTCAAATATCTTATGACCATCATGATTGGATTCCAATATATAGGGGGATATCTCCACAAATTCAACGTGCCATGTGCATTTGCAATCCAAAGCAAACTCTTCATATGCACATCTTCAGGGAGAGTTCCTCAATATCTTGTAACCAATTTCCTCAAACTTTGTTGTTACACTTCAATTACTTTTACTCCCATTGTAACCTAACCAATTTTCATCAATCACCAAAAGGGGGGGAGACTGTAAGTGCATCAAGTGCCCCCTTAGTGGTTTTGGAGTATTGACGAGGTTGAGAAACTAATGAGTTTGTGGGTATACACAAGAGACAGAGTCCCTGAAGATTTGGTTTAACACATGGAGGACGACCCCTAAAATTGAATTTCTTCAAGTGAAGAATTTGATGATGAAATTGGTACGACCTTTGAAGAAATTGATGTGAAGAATTTGAAGCTTGAAGATGTTGTTTTCATAGTTTCTTTTCTTCTTATTTGAGTCATAGGAAAAATTGTACTGTCAAAGGGGGTCTAGGTGAAACATATTTCACATTTCCAAAGTGATGCTCTCCTATTCAAACCCATACACAAAAGCCGCTTCAAGTGAAGCCTTTGGAATCTCCAGTATAGCTAACGCATTTGCTAGTGACAGTGACTAAGTTCATATGGTCGCTGATAAATTTGGTCACACTGAGGAGTTAGGAGTTCGCTAGTGCAATCTTCCTAGAAGTGAGGAAATTAAGTGCCCCGACGAATCTGAGAGTTCAAATTACGACCGTAGCTACGTCGCGTGCCAGCTGTCGAGTGGATCCTTATCCTAACAATGGTCGAATCAGAGAAGGGCATTTATGCCATTCCATGTCGGGTTGCCCCTGGCTATAAATAGCCGTCCCCCACAACCACTTGTTAGTTGGCTGCTCCGAGAGAACTTGACACTTGTCATAAGAGAGCAACCCATCATCTGACAATTTCGAGAGAATCCTAAGTGAGGAAAAACCCAAAGCCAAAGTGATTGAGCATCGTTGAAGAGATTGATCTGTGTGATCTGACACCTGTTACCTTTGAAGACTGTCATTCTTCCAGATGGTTAGGCGTCAAGTTCTAAGTACACCAAGAGTCATCATGGTGTGTCGGTGAACAAGTTTGTGAAGGTTTTGGAAGTCTACCTTGAAGACTTATCACGAGTGATTGGACGAGATCTGCGGGTCTTAGTTCAAGAGGAAAACAGAGAGGACTGTGTGTCCTCTGAGTTGTGACCCAGCCGCCTGAACCAGACGTACAGTTGATGCAGCAACTGGAACTGGTCTACTAAATTCCATTGTCTTCACCGAGCCATCCTGGTTTCAAATTCCTCAACTCTCTCTTACTTTATTCCGCTGCTAAAGAATTTGTGATCTGTGCTCTAACGAATTTGAACTGAAGAATTTCATGACACAATCTTTCATTTCCTCAATTCATATTCTTCATGCGTGTATGAATGTATGATTGCATGTTCTTCACTCTTACGTATCCTGATTGCATGTACTTTGATTCTGTGATGACTTAGTTTCCCTTGTGTTTCTATTTCTTCACTCTAATCTTCGTCAAATTCCTCAAAGTTTGGCGAATTTCCAAAAAATCTCCCATTCACCCCTCTGGGAGATAACCTGCGTTTTCAGAATATCAGTACCAAACGAAGGCCAAATGCCATGAAACTTTTTGGAGATTTTTCTCTAGACAAAAGAGACACTAGAAGCTTTGTGAGAAGACCAGACGATTGACTATGGGCCCACAAGCCACCAGGGCGCGCCCAGGGGGGTAGGCGTGCCCTGGTGTTTTGTGGGGCCCACGTGGCTCTGTTTGACCTAACTCCGCCTCTATAAATTCTCTAAAATCATGAAACCAACAGAGGAGTCCACAGAATACTTTTTTTGCTGCTGCAAGTTGCAGAACCATGAGATCCCATCTGGAGGCCTTTTTCGGCACTCTGCCGGAGGGGGATTCGATGGAGGGGCTCTTCATCATCCTTGTTTCCCTTCAATGATGCGTGAGTAGTTTACCACGGATCTATGGATCCATAGTTAGTAGCTAGATGACTTCTTCTCTCTATTTAATCTTCAATACAATGTTCTCCTCGGTGTTTTTGGAGATCTATTTGATGTAATGACTTCCTGCGATGTGTTTGTTGGGATCCGATGAATTGCGGGTTTATGATCAAATGTATCCATGAATATTATTTGAGTTTTCTCTAAACTCTTTTATGCATGATTACTATAGCATCGTGTTTCTTCTCTGATTTATTGGTTTGGTTTGGCCAACTATATTGATTTATCTTGCCATGGAAAGAGATGCTTTGTAATGGGTTCGATCTTACTGTCTTCAATCCTAGTGACAGAAAGTATGTATCGTTGCTATTAAGGGTAAACAGATGGGGTTTATTCATATGTAAGTTTATCTTGTCTACATCATGTCATCTTGCTTAAGGCGTTACTCCATTTTTCCATGAACTTAATTCACTAGATGCATGCTGGATAGCGGTTGATGTGCGGAGTAATAGTAGTATATGCAGGCAGGAGTCAGTCTACTTTTCTCGGGCGTGATGCCTATGTATGATTATTGCCTTGGATATCGTCATAATTATTTGCTTTTCTATCAATTGTCCAACAGTAATTTGTTTACCCACCGTATGCTTTTTTCTTGAGAGAAGCCTCTAGTGAAAACTATGGCCTCCGGGTCTATCTTTTATCATATATTAAAACTAAAAATACTTTGTTGCAATTTCATTTTATTTATTTTATTTTATATTTTTGTCCAATCTATCTATCAAAAACTATACAATTTAATCTTGCTTATAACCGTTGAGGGATTAATAACCTCTCTGCGCGTTGGGTTGCAATTATTTGTTGTTTGTAGCCGTTGAGGGATTAATAACCTCTCTTGCTTGGTTCTTCTACTGGATTGATAACCTTAGTTTCATAACTGAGGGAAATACTTATCTCTACTGTACTGCATCATACTCTCCTCTTTAGGGAAATACCAACGCATCTCACAAGTAGCAGGGGGTACTTAATGAGCGCCCCCTCCTGCGCGTGGAAGGCGTGTAGGAGTGTTGGGGCGAGCACGTTGGTGGTCAGCATGCATTTTCCTGGGATGCCTTAACTTTTTTCCATTTATTCCTTAATCTTGTTTTTTCTTCTCATTTCGTTTGTTTTTTCTAGCTTTTCTTTTTTTTCTTTTGTTGTTTTGGGTTTTCGTTGTTTTTTCTAGCTTTTCTTTTTCTGGCATTTTTTTTTCTAAAATTATTGTTCTATATGTCAAATGGAATACAACACATGCACAAGAAGTAAAAGTAGGGCATGAGCGTAAGCTATCCCTAAAACAATTAACAACATATTATTGTGAACTACAAGTTTATTGTTGATTTGTTGTTGGAAGCAAAGTGGACTACCATTGGAAGTACAAGTGCACTACACGATGAGTTCAACTGGACTACACATGAGGCACACATTGAACGTCACAAGAAATACATGTTGTAATAGGAAGTACATATTTCACCGTGGGAAGGGTGTAGATTGCCGGGAAGTACATGTTGTACTGTATGTGAAGCACATGTTACATTTCATGAGAGTACACTATCCCTGGGATGGAGTGTAAATGTGTTATCACATAAACTACTAGTGTGTTACTTGCGAAGCTCAAACTTGTTATTTTTATGGAGTACAAAGTTATGTATAGAAAAAAAAAATCTTCGAAACCTATTAACATAGGAATCAGCCTTGAACATTTCGATGCGAGAAACATGTTGGTGAGAACAATTCATAGTTTGGGAGCAACCTTCCATCATTAGAATCCATCAAAATTCTCGGATGTGTTGCATCACTAGTCAGTAAAAGAGTTGTTTAGTAATCTTAAGATGTTGGATTGGCTCAGTATCTTGAAGATGCTTAGTGTGCGTATGTGTATTTATAGGGGTGAGTGTATACGAGCGTCTATGATTGTACTGTGTTAAAAATTAGTAATCTCACCTTAACTTCGTGTTTTTTAAACTAGGGTACCCTAACCGGTGATTTCCGGTTTACATACACAGAAAATGAAAAAACTGTCTCAAGCCTTGGTCAAAGAAAGAAAAAAACTGTCTCAAGCCCAAGATGGGGGTGGGCCTGATTTGTTCTTCCTCGTCGCTACGAACCACGCCATTCTCCTCCTCCGCTGACCCTCCCCGTTCCACTCAGACTAGAAACTCGATCGAGGGAAAAAAACGAGCAGGATCTCTCGGAGAAGAAGAGGAAGAAGAAGCGCAAATCTCCAAACCCTAGAGGAATCCCGACCAGCTTCTACCTATGATCCCGGGCCATGGACCCGGGGCCCTCGTCTGCCAGCGCTGACCCGTCCCCGCCAGAGGAGGAGGAAGAGGAGGAGGAGGAGCGCGACAGCAGCACCGGCAGCACGTGGGTGGTCGTGCCGGGGAGCGAGGTGCTGGGTGCCGACGCGCCCAAGGTCGTCGGCTGGGAGGAGCTTCAGCAGGAGCTCGCGCGCCTCTGGAGCCTGTCCGCCGCGCTCGCCGCCGCCAGGGACCGCAAGGCCGGCCTCGCCGCGCGCCTCGAGTCCGCGCTCGAGGTAATTGATTAGTTAATTATTGCTCGATCTACCTAGGGTTACTCCTTGCTTCATCCTTAGTGAAATGTTGCGCGTCGCTTTTCTGTTCTGTGATTCGCACAACGGATCTTCGGCGTGCTTTGCTTTGCTCCCGAATTAGGTTTACTTCCATCAGAGACGGAGTCTTTACACATTCTTCAGTTTGCAAGCAACATTTCGTTCCTCTGATCGCTCATGGCTTTAGTATTTTTTGTACCTAGTGACTAGTGTGCCCTCGGTCCGGTGATCAGATTTTGTTTGCAGATACTAGATGCCCTATAAACATTTTAACCAAAAGGGACCATTCGTTGTTTTTGACTTGTGAAAGTTCGTCGTGCGACTATTACTGTATTTTTCAATGCATCTCTTTGGTTTTACGAAATTAGCTTTGTTGCAACTTACATCACGAGTTATTCTGGATGTTTGATTTGTACTTCGAAATATGTTGACGGGCAGGCAAGAAAGGCAGTTCTTCAGCAGGATAATGAGTTAGCTGAGATGAGGCAGAGATTGCAATCCCATGCTGATTTTATGGGGGAATTGAGGATGCAAACGAAGGAAGTGTCTGCGAATGTTGAGGATCGGAGGGAGCAACTTTGTGTCAAGATCAGAACGCTGACAGTAGCAGACAAAACTGTTGGCGCAGCACAAAGTAAATTACAGGTATTCAGTTGTATGTGCGTGATCGAGAAGTGGTTGCACTGTTTTTTTTTACCCCCTGTTAAGAAGCCATAAAAGTCTTGTGCATGGAATTTTCTACCGAAAAGCATTTCCTGCTGCTTGTTTTTTTGTGGGGCGAATAGAAGTTTCATGGCCATTTAACGGCGCTCTTCTTGTAAATTCCGATAATAAATCTATCAGTATTGAATTCAAAGGCTACATAAAGACGCAGTGCATTGTGGCCTGTATGTTCGTAGACCAAAATTTGACGTCGAGTATTTCTTTACTTGAACATATACTTCTCTTAATTTGGTATCTGGTACAAATAGATTTTCATGATGGGGATTCTAGAAAGAATGTTTTCTAAGCTTCAAAACTGGATATGATGTTACTCTTCTATTCCACAAATCTCACTCGAACATTTTTGTATGGGTGATGGTGGTTATAGGAACCTTGTAAATTGCTGTCTGGGGAACATGGCCATGGTCGTCTTAAAGGTCTGGAACGAATGTTAAGGATGAGACAACAATACATGATAGGACAAGTTGCTCAGATATATCCTGTGAGGCCCTTGAATGAGCAATCTCCAGTTGTAAAGCCTGGATTAAACTCTAGTATCACTAGAACAGGTATGTCACTCACCCTGTTGCGACCTTCATGAGTCACCAATTCTCCATACCAGCTCTCTGTGAAATACTAAAATTCCATGCATATGTTTTCACTAGTCACAAGCATATTACTGGTGTGCCAGAACCATACAGCGTGCATATTTGTCTTGCTGCAGTTGTTGCTACTGATGCTTGTATGAACTTACTTGTGTGCGGATTAATAAGTTTATTCATTTATGCAATAAATATTCAACGCTGATGCTTAGTAGCCAAACTTATTTGCATAGTGGTTGTACACGTATCTTCCCAGACATTGAGCTTCTTACTCCTTTTGCATTATTCTGCAATTCTAGATTTGGAATTGTTTCATACAGTATAGCATTGATGCACTTTAAGGACTTACGATTATTTCTCCTATTAAATAGTTATGTTCATGCGCTGCAGCATGACTGCTGTCATCATGTAACATTTTCATTTAAGTAGCTATTCTTATGAAATTGGCATTTCATAGCTATTATGATGAAATCGGCATTTCATAGCTATTATGATGAAATCGGCATTTCATAGCTACTATGATGAAATCGACAATTTTTATTAAAGAATGAGATACACTGGTTTCATTCCCTCTTAAGAAAATAGAATGAATCATGAGTTCTGGGACTGTAATTTTAAAGTTTGTTGCCACAGTTGTTAAGTCTACCGAAAAATTTCAGGAGTTAGTGAAGCAGTGTCGCCCAATGGTTCCCAAAACGGACAGGCACCTTTGGCCATTTTGGGTCTACAGTTATCGAAGCTTTCTATAAAAAAGACCAGCTACTTCAGTGACAAGACAGAGATTCAAAAGTCTGCTACTCTTCTTGGATATGTTGCACATGTATGTATTTAAATCTTGATAAATAATTTTTGAGTAGAATTTGACTTCATTCATTCTAGTTTGCTTCTAGTCCTTTCTACAGGAGTTTGAAAATTTATACTGTATGAGTTAATATTCTGTTGTAGAATGACGAGATGTTTATATCAGATCGACATATAACTAAGTGTTGTTCGTCAATTTGTGTTTCGCGGTGATAGAAATGACACGCAGTTTTCATTCATAGACTCTTAAGTATGCTAGCCTTTCTCCGTTTGTACTGCTGAATCTATATTTATTTTTTGACTCATAGGCGGTCTCCCTTATTGCATCATATCTCGATGTTCCTCTCCGATATCCACTACGGTTGGGAGGTTCACATTCGTATATTGTTGATCATGCACCTTCAGTTGACCCATCTGTAGCCCCAGGAGTAAGTTCTTCTACCCCTTCGAGCATGAGCATGAGGACAATGGAATTTCCTCTGTTTTTTGAAGGCCAAGAAACAACAAGATCGGCATATGCTGTATTCTTGTTAAACAAGGTTTGTTAAGCTTTTGCATTTATGTAATGCAAAGTAGGCGTCATTAGTTTAGAGCTGTTGATTTTACAAACGAAATATGATTTAAGAGAATGACCTGCCTACATCTTTCTGCTAAGCTCTTAGCATCAAATAGGTGCTTTAGAATGTTAATATAAGCAGACCATAGTCATGTTTTTGTACTTGAGTGGGAGAGTGGGTAGATAGATAGATATGGAACAAGCAGAAGTTTGAGACTCCTCCCTCCCTCTGTCGCTCCTGCGGGCGGCAGGGGAGGAACCCTAGCCGCCGCCGACCCGCAGCCCCCCTTCTCCTCCTCCCTTCTCGCCGCCACCACTTCGCGCCGGCGGGCAAAGCCCGGCCGGCTTCAGCGGCGGCGGGGCGCTATCTCCCTCTCACGTGGTGGGGTCGCCGCGGGTTGATCCAATCGGGCCGGGGCGCGGCGTGGTGCTGGGCGTCACATGATGGTGCAGAGGGCTGCACGGGGGCGGTGGTGCGCGCTGGTGTTGGCGATGGTGGCTTTGCTCTGTTCGCTGGATCCAGACGGCACGGGAGTTGGTTGCTCCTCCGTTGGGTTGCGGCCTGGCGTCCTGGTCAGATCCAGCCGGACCTGACTCCGGGCTGCTCCGGTGTGGCACAGGTTGCGCGGTGGCTGTGCTCGTGGTGGTGGCGGCTCCTGGGTCAGGATCTGGCGCGGACAGGTGGCACGGGGGCGGGCTGCGACCTCGGCGGCACGTTGCAGTCGGTGCAGGGCGGCTCGGGGCTGCCCCTCGGGGTCCTAGCATGGATGTGGGCTGCCACGGCGTGGTGGTGGCTCATGGCGGTGGTCTGGCTCGTTTCACGACCGCGGCTGGACATCTCCGGCGGTGGCCCGTTGGTGAGCGGCCTGTATCGGCCTTCGATCCCTCTCCTCGTCGTCTGGGCGCTACCTTCGTCGAAGGGCTGGTCCTCTCCCAGCTGCGGTCCATCGCTCATCTCGTGCCCGGCAGCAGGACGGAACTCGTCTCGCACCCGGCAGCAGGACCGAGCTTGTCTCACGCCCAGTGCAGCAGTACGGATCGATGGAGGCCAGTTTTGGCTGGCCTATTGGGTCTCGGCACTGGGGCCACCCAGGGGTGCGAAAGGCGGGGCCTTTCCACTCATCTCTTTGGTTGGAGTAGCGGCGGGTCTCGGGTGAGGTGGTGTCAAGGTCTTGGATGCCGGGGCGGCGGCCCTGGTGGCGGTAGCGCGATGCTCATTGACAGAGGCCGTGGCTTGGTGCTGCCTGGTGACCATGGCCGTGTGGGCGGCATGGTGGCCGGGGTGTGGCGTTCGGTGGTGGTGAGTGTTGGCCGGGGTGAAAACCTGCTCTATCTTCGGACGGACTGGCGGCGGCGAAGCTCGTTCCCTTCTTGAAGCCGTCGTCGCGGCCTTCATTGCCCGTCGTGTTGCTCCAGGGGAAACTCTGACCCTCGGGTCAGGCGGTGGCGGCGCTCCGGTGTCGTTCCCTTCCTGAAGGCGCCGCGCGCCGCCTTGGAGCCCACAGTTCGTCGTATGCGGCTGCATCTCTTTGCGATGGCGTGTTCACGACTGAGGATTCAGGTTGCTCTTGTAGTGCTTGGGGTGGTGTTGCTGCGCTCAGAGCCTTTGTATCCTGCCTTGGGTGTGTGTGTGTGTTCCGTTGGCGTGCGTTTGTACCGAGTTGTTGTTGATCGTTGCTTTATATATAAAGCAGGGCGAAAGCCTTTTCCGGTATAGATAGATATGGATCAGGATATGACAAAAAGGTCAATCTTAAATGAGTTTGACAGAGCTTTGTGGAAGTAGCAAAAGTGGCATCTCATGAAAATATTTGCCATTTTCAACTACTTGTGAGTTGGGAAGCTGTGTGGAAAATCATAAACATGGAGCTTAGTGATGCATGGAAATTTAATGGCAACCAATGAGTAACAGTGAACCCTCCTCTAGGTTTCTGGAATATAAACTGTAGTTCAATCGTATAATTGGTACACATTTTTATCCAGATTTTTATTTGAGTAATTATATGTCCCTGAAATAGTTGGTTATCAAAAAGAACTTGCTGTGTAGTGTTTACTTCCACCCCTTTATGCATTAATTCTGCTTAGACGTTTAACCTTCCTGTTATGTTTCCTGACAGGATGTTGAACAACTTCTGAACCACATTGGCGCTGAAAGTCTTGGCCCAAGACATGTACTAGCTAACCTGAAGCAGCTAACAACCATTGTCCAGTCACAACAATACATTTCTGATTGATTTAACCGAAAGGAACACAGTTTTGAATTTCTGAGGGATATATATTGCTTGCTTATGGCTGAGTCCTAGTGTAACCTGGTGCTGTTTTTAGCGAGCGCCTTTCCTTTCCCAGGACGGAAATGAGCTCAGGTCTCCCTTTGCTGACATGTTGATGTAAACGCGTAATCGCTTTCTCCGTGTAAAATGTTGTCACTTGGATGTGTACAGGAAATAGATGGATGATGATAAATGAGTTGTAGTGCAGGAAATCTCACTGCTTGTTACCAGAGCTGTGGTTGCTTGTTTTCCAAGCGTTATGGACTTGCATCCATTTTTTGATAGTACTCGAAGGTCAGAGCTGTTGCTAAGAGAAAAAGACTTGATACCTTCCGCTCCTCTTCAAGGCCTTGAAGAATTTTCCTGAGACTTTGTTGAAGTGATTGATGTTGTGTAGCCTGGTGCTCTTCTGTACCGAATGCGTTCTTGCGTATGCATGCTGAACTCAGAATATTTTCTTATTGATGCAGATGAACAAATCCTGGAATTCAAAAATATATGAATGAAACTCTTTGGCAGGATTGAGAATTACACAAGGCAACAGTGAAACGAGGAGCCGAGTAGTTTACTTTCTTCATCTCTCACTTAACTTTACCCTTTTTTCAATATCATTTATGCCACTGTAGTTTGTGGATCTAGCAGAGCAATGATACGCATCCAGCACGCCACGCCCTCGCCCACAGGAAAAGGTCGAGCACATGCCGCCATTTCAGAAGCTCACAGTTCCATCATTGTACTACCAAGCATAAAGAGAAGGGAAATAAAAACAAAAAACAAAGTAAGCCGAGATCTCCTAGCATTTGCTTCATGATGGACAAAGGTAGGAGATCAACCTCTGTACTACTAGTACATTTGGACATGTCATGTACTGTTATGATGGCACCTGAGTAACTTTCTCCTCATACCATGATCTCAGGAGGCAAAACTTCCTGTTTTGACCCTTTTCTGATATCTATTCGAGATCTGACCCTAGTTTGAAAAAAGGTCCATGGCGGTAGGGTGTAACAGCCTACCGCCAGGGACCTTGGTGGTAGAAAACATCCCTACCGCCAAACAGAATGACGCACTGTGTTCAATACTTAGCAAAATTTCACGGTAGGGCATGCAACCCTACCGCCAGGGACCTTGGCGGTCGGCAGTTATACCCTACCGCCATGGCCCCTGGCGGTAGCAAAAGGGTCGGATCTCGAAAAAAATTCAAACTAGGGTCAGATTTTGAATAGGTATCGGAAAAGGGTCAAAACACGAAATTTAGCTTCTCCAGGACAGGGAGAGATGCCTCAGGGCTGCCTTTTGGTGCCGACCAAAGCATTTTTTGTCTGTCAAGGGTGGTGCTGCAAGTGCAAAGCAAGGGATCCAGACACAGGAAAAGGGGCCTCCCTAGTGCACCGCACTGCAGCTTCCTTCCTTGCTTTGGTCTCCGCTTCTTTACTTGTTCGATCGAGTTCCATGTGGCTGCCACCATTTCTCCATTGCATGCATCTGCGCCTGTGACGTTAGGAGATTTTGGTTCTTGCTGTTCGCCGTCGTCGACGTCGACGCAGGTGAGAGCCCATCCTTCACCCAGTGACGCTTCTTGTGCTGTGCATGCTGCTGGTTTCGTTGAGTGCCGTTGCTGGTTTGCTGTTGTTGGGTGAAAGCACTATGCCTATGCTGTGATGAATCTTTGGTTCCTTCTGTGTAATTTCTGCCAGTCTGTTCCGCAAACTGGAGTTTCTTCTACTCCTGTCTTAGCTCGGCGCTTGTAGACATTTGCAAGCCAAGAATGATTCAGAAACCATTTGGTTAATGAGGAATTAGGTGTCTGCTCAAAGTTGTCGCCCAGTTCATCTTGTAGGACTGTGCTCTTTCTTACCAGTGTTCATTGTTAGTTTACTAGTATACGGAGCGTTCTTCAACAATAGGCATCACCGCATTAGAAACAGATAGAGAACAAACATTTTCACAGGATCATGAGCTCAATTCATCTGCGCATGCTTTATAATCACTAGTATTGGAATTATACCCAGGCTAATGATCTGCTTCTTGCTTCCTTTTATCATGCCAGGAATGTGTTTAATGGACAAATTTAAGCAGATGACTAAGGATCTCGGCACAGGCGATCTCGTTCTGCACGCCAAGAGAATATTGCATTCCTCTTTCGCAGTCGCTTATCAGTCTTCTTGTGATTATCCTATGGTACTCGGTGCTGGGATCTTGTTGCTGCTACTACATAGGATTTGCCCTCCTCTACTTGCTTTCCTAGTGTCTTCCTCTCCCCTCCTGCTGTTAACCGGACTTCTTCTCGGAGCCCTTTTGAGTTATGGTGAACCAGATACCCCCTCAGTGACTGCAGAAGGAGACTCTGACAATCAACAAACTCTGTCCCCGGAGTCCAAAAATTCCATTGCTGACTGCTCAACCGAGGAGGTTGAGAGTGTTACTATCGAGACTCGCTTGGAGAAGAGAACTGGCAGTGCAGGAGTATATGTCGAGGAGAGAGCCCCGGCCAATAGCACGTATGCCAATCACTGTGAAGAAACAAATGTCACGTTTGTGGCGGCTGATATTGTGCTTAGCACGGAGTCTTCTAAATATGCTCAGAGCAATTTCATTGTGGGAAGAGAAGGATATGGCGAGCAAATCAGCGAGAAGTCTGATCTGCGAGAATTTGAGAGCAGCAATAATGAAAGAGGTGACTATGAAGCACACAATCATTATCAGTTTGGTGAACCCACGAGTCCCTGCTGGCAGTCTGCTGACAGGCAGGATCCTTGTTATGGTTCTGAATCTGATCTTACTGATGACAGTTCTTCTCCTGATGCATCCATGACCGACATAATCCCAATGCTTGAAGAGTTGCACCCACTGATAGACTTAGGGACTGGTCACCCCACCTTGGCCTCCAGGTCCAGGGACAACTTGAATTCTTCATCAGATGACGATGAGAGTGACCTTGAGGAGGATGACGACGACAGTATCTCGGATGATGAAGATGAAGAAGAGGAAGAGGAGAAAGATGATGGAAATGATCAGGAGGATGTCATAGAAAAGAATGGTAGGGCCGATGGTCTGATGGAGCTGCAGAGAGCAAAGAATATCCTGAAGTTTGAACTCGATCAGAGGCTAATGGACTTGCAAACCGCTGATGCAACACAGAAATTGAAGGAGGCATCCCGTTTCTTTGTCCAGGTTCCTTCCATTTCCACACCAAGAGGGGAACATTATGATCCTTCAAATGCCTCAGGGGAAGGGGGAGTGATAGAGTTGTCCCAGATACCTGATTCAGCACCATCTGTCCTCCTGTCGACGGGAAGCCTATTTGATCTTCCTTCTGACCATATTGTGGACCATAACAGTCAATTGCAAGAAACTTGGACTCCTCGCTCGTACTCTCCAGCAACACAGCTTAGAAAGCATGGAAACTTCCATGGACGGCACTCCGCTAATCCGTGTCGCAGTGGCCTCAAATCGGAGAAAGGTGAAATCAGTGGAGAAGATGCCCTTGGTAGTCACTCGGACAGTGATGCTGCTAAGCAAGGGAATGATGGGAAGTTATCTTGTTCACAGGAAGCACATTTAGGTGAAGAGATCAAAATACTAAGGCCAGTAATTTCAGATGCTGGTGTGTTGAAAGGAGATTATGGGATGCATGAAGGCAATAACAATGCTGATTCCAGTGATGATATAAATTCATTTCCTACCATGAAAAATGAATCCAGCACTTCAGAAGCGGAGGTTTCAGTTCATCCAGGTAAATTTGTTATGGCTTTCAGACGAATAAATATAATTTACTTTTTCCTATTGGAAATCTTTGCTCAACTAAGGTTGATAATATCTTGCAGGCGGGGAGCAATCAGTGCTGTGCTGTCTATCCAAAGTAAATAATTCCGAGCAACATGCCATCGAAGCGAATTCCATCGATGAAGTTAACTCGTTATTCAGGAGCCGCATGGAGGAAGTGCTAGTGCAGTCCGTTTCAGAGCCCGTTATGGGGCAACCTTTGACAGTTACACTTGAAGATGACTCGAGTGACCCGGCGTTATGTCCAAACCCCGGGATGCATGCCATTGAAGCGAGTTCAGTTGAAGAACTAAACTCACAATTTGTACAAATCAATCACGAAGCACTGACATGTGACGCTTGTGATGTTGAGCCGGTTCAAGAAAAGTCAAGTGAAGAAGCATTTCCTGCTGCAGATGAGCATACTTCAGAAGTCCCAGTTGGAAATGGGTCCGGAGAGCTGTCTACTGCAGAAGAAAACCAGCAGCTTGCAGGTACTTCTAGGCTCCATGTTATTGAGGTGAGCTCAGCTGAAGAGATGAAAAGGCTATTCAATACACTCGAAGATGTGCAGGATCAGATGCATCATAGCTCAGAGCACAAGCTTGCTCAAGGTACAGGAGGCAGTGCTTCTGGCACGCTAGGTCTTGAAACAGAGCCCGTCGAAGATGCCGGCTCTGCTTTCGAGCAGTTAAGCTGTGGCCATAACAAGGTGAAGATGTCTCAAGATGTTGAGGTGGAGCTGAAGCCATTCGAGCTCAACCCTGAACTGGAGGTTACCGAGGCCCAAACTCTGGATGATGATTCTGGTTATGACACATTTGGCAGTGGTTCTAAAGTAACTGAGCTCAAAGATTCAGCTGGAACTCCTAAATCTGTTGCTGTTGAAGGGCGGCACGAGGACGATGTTTGAAATTGCAGGTTGCAACACATGATCCAGGCATTGAGCTACTCCTGGAGCTCTAGAAAGTTTCAAATAGCTTTGATGTGAGCAGCTGAAGCTAAGTTCCATTAACCAAGGGCTCAAAACCACTACGCGCTCTTTTTTTTTTTTTTGAAGAAAACTGGATTTGAATTATGAATGGCTATGTTCTCAAACGTTTCTCTTTCTTTAAATTTTAGTGAAATAGGCTAATAGTAGAGTTGTAACGAATTATATCCCTCTGTACTTCAAAGAAAAATGTGTCAGGAGCTCTGCCGATTAGCCCTGGCAGTATCAACTTCAAAGCCTACTAAAAGGAAGAATTTACTGGGGTAATCAAAATGCTTAACGGGCTACTACTACTACCTCCGCCCTGGTTTATTAGTCCCTCCTTGTATTTTGGGTTTAATTTGACCTTTAATTTAACTACCAAAAAATAAGTTATATACACCAAAAATAGTATCACCAAAAACCTCTTTCGAATATGAATCCAACAATATAAGTTTTGTGACATACAACCTATATTATGTTAGTCAAATCTACGGCCAAAATTTAATGCAAAATACAAATGGGATCAATAAATCCAGACGGAGGTAGTACATCTGATCGAAAATATAAGTCTTAGAATTTGTAGCGCCGAAACATTATTATTGTTATTTTGTGACGTTCAAAACGATTCTCATTTTCCCATGTCTATCAATGTGCTTGTATATAATAAGCATGCCTAAAAACATGGAACCTCGTATGAATATATGTTCAGGATTTATTTGTTATAAAGATATTTGAATGCTTATGAAGTTAATAAAGAAAATTTATCCTTGTTGCGAAAAGGCAATAAAACAGCTCCTTCTATTTATCTTACATACTTAAGAAGTTGCTCTCCACTACAACAAATTCTTTTAACATGCGCATTATCCATATCAGCTTCATGTCTCACATAAGTCTAATTCTTAACATGCATCATGCCATGTCACCCGGCCGTTGCCAGCGTAGAAATGGACCGAGGACTGCTACCATTCCACACCCTTCCATGGCACGTGTGCACGAATTAATCGGCAGCCAAAGCAGTTTTGTAACTACACCTCACGATTGACTCGCAACACAAGTAGTACTATGTGCCATTTAGGCCGTAAACAACAGACTCCTCTCTTTTTCTTTTTTTTTTAGAAATTTTTTCATTCAAATCACGAACTAGTACAAAGTAGTTGACCCTTACAAGCACTGAAACGCAAACACAAAAGACCATGAACACTAGAGTACCCTAAGACAACCATAACACAAGAAGATTTCCGAAGCCCTGTGTCATCATTCCTGAATCTTAAGAGAAGACCCTGCAGCTGAAGGATCTGCAACCAGTCGCAAACAGGTCATCATCTTCGACCACGGTACAATTGCCGCCACGCCGCTTCCTCCTTTCTTGACACCAGCTGAGAGAGTCTCGGATTAGGGGGTGTCCGGATAGCCGAACTATAACCTTTAGCCGGACTCCTGGACTATGAAGATACAAGATTGAAGACTTCGTCCCGTGTCTGGATGGGACTTTCCTTGGCGTGGAAGGCAAGCTTGGCGATACGGATATGTAGATCTCCTCCCATTGTAACCGACTTTGTGTAACCCTAGCCTCTCCGGTGTCTATATAAACCGGAGGGTTTTAGTCCGTGGGGACGAACAACAATCATACCATAGGCTAGCGTCTAGGGTTTAGCCTCTCGATCTCGTGGTAGATCTACTCTTGTACTACCCATATCATCAATATTAATCAAGCGGAGTAGGGTTTTACCTCCATCGAGAGGGCCGAACACAGGTAAAAACATCGTGTCCCTTGTCTCCTGTTACCATCCGCCTAGGACTTGATTCGGGACCCCTACCGAGATCCGCGGTTTGACACCGACATTGGCGCTTTCATTGAGAGTTCCTCTGCGCCGCCATCGGGAAGGATGGCTCATCCGTCTTTAAAGACGGCCTTTGTTGCTAAAGGAGCTTTGGCTATCGGCCAAACTCTCCGCTAGGCGGTTTTCTTATGACCGCCTGTTCGGCCGCCGCGCCGACGATGACTTCTCGGGTCATCAAAAGCAATCTTCACGTCAACTCGGAACTCGCCGAGCAGTTAGATCGATGGAGCTCTCTTCTTTAAACGAGCTCTTGGATCGCATCGCGCTACAGGAGTCGCTTCTAGACTACGATCAGATTGGGCCTAAACCCGATCGAGAAAGAATAACTCTCCCGGTCACCCATCACGTTCTTTGTGGTGGAGGAACAATCTGGCGACCCTTCATCTATCTTAACGACTAGCTATGTCCGGATTCCGATCCTCCAAGCGGATACCAGCGGAGGGAGGACGACACTCAAGACCTGAACTTAGAGTCGCAACGGGCTAGATTCATTGGACAACATCCAAGAATCCAAGCTTCGAGTTCGCAAACTCCTTGGCCCTTGAGCCTCAGTTGGGTGAGGTTTGGATCTAATTCCACCCACCCACCCACCGAACATAGGCGATCTATCCAATATTAGGCAAGAGCCGAGGATATAGTATATCATTATTGGGCGATTCCTCCTGGTTATGAACAGGATAAAGGATGCCGCGAGGAAGACATAATTCATTCTTACGCAATAATTGCACGGACAAGGGAATCCTCAACGCTATAGGTCGCCGTGAAATTACACGCTTTGCTGACTTGGCGTCCATAGTACGAAAATCTTGTGCGATGGAAAGCGCTCGAAAACCAGTAAGATTTTGGGACAATCCGCCCGAATACAAACCAGTCCGAAATAAAAGGGTGCATTATCGCCAATCACCGGGTTAAACACCAAAAACAAAAAACCCTACGGGGCATGGAACCGTCTTGGAGGGATGGCTCAACGGACCTGTAAAATTCATAGTATGAGGGCGCCACACCAACTCATAGCCTTAGAGCATGTTGGATACTCCGGCGGTGGCCAAAAGGCGAAGAGCTTTAACCCCAAACATCCACGAGCACCAGCCGTGGATACGATGACGGTATTAATAGTCTTGAGACTTCGCATCAAACAATATGCAAAACGAACACTCCGCAGCCTTGCGAAGTCTACCAAGTAGCAACAATAAATCCATGGGGACACGGCTATTACCTTTAATGCGGTGATGAACCTAAATTCGAACAGCCCGAGCACCGGCAGCATTGGTCCTCGGTCCAATAGTGGGCGGCTTCGCCTTACCAAGGTACTCATGGACGGCGGCAGTGATTGAACCTCATTTATGAAACCCTTCAAAAATGGAAATAGGTGGAGCCGCATTGGCGAAGCAGCACAACCTTTAGAGGAATAATACCCGGTCGGGAAGCGTCTTTGCAGGGAAAAATCACATTGGATGTGGTGTTCGCACGCCGGATAATTACAGGTCCGAGGAGGTCACGTTCCAAGTGGCCCGTTCAGCAGCGGATACCACGCTCTATTAGGGCGAGAGGAATTCACAATTTTTCAAGCTATACCCCATTACGGGTACATGAAGCTCAAAATGCGGGCCCAACGGAATAATCACTCTTGCTAGTGACCGGACATAGCACTCCGCGCGAAAATAAGACAGCCGCACTAGCCCTTGAGGCACTATCCAAGCCCTAGCGGCCGAGGAACTATATTGCGCTCCACGGTAAAGCAGGGGCGATGTGATACTCGATAAAAGATCCAAGTCCACCTCCTTTAAACCAGCGGACGAAATAGTTAAATTCCAAGTCCACCAACGGACCCTACAAAAGCGGCCTCCATCGGGGCACAATTAAACCCGATGTAGACGCGCACTCACGAGAATTCCTCTGCGAAAATTGGGACATTTTGTGCGGCACCCTTGAGACATGCCAGAATCCCACGCCGGCTGGCCGAGTACAGCCTAAACATCATAAAAGGATTCAAGCGATCAAATAGGCTCTTGGCGTTTCTCGAACCTAAGAGACAAGCCATGGGAGAGGAGCTAGCCAAACTATTGGAGGCGGATTCATCGGAGATATAAAACATCCGGATGGCTAGCAAACCTGGTGATGGTACCAAGAAGGACAAATCATGGCGCCTATGCATCGATTTCAAGGACCTGAACAAGGCTTGCCCAAAGGATCCCTTCCCCCTCCCCCGCATCGATCAAATTATCGACGCTACCGCAGGACACGATTCATTGTGTTTCCTCGACGCATACTCCGGCTACCATCAAATCAAGATGGCAGAGCCTGACCAAGCCGCAACAGCATTTATCACCCCATACGGCCCATTCTGCTTCAACACAATGCCCTTCGGGCTCAAAAACGTCGGCGCAACATATAAGCGCATGATTTAGACATGTTTGGCAAACCAGATCGGCAAAACAGTGGAGGCATACGTAGATGATGTGGTCGTCAAAACCAAGTATGTCAAAACTCTAGTAGACGACTTGAGGCTCACATTCGATAATCTTCGAACATATGACATCAAGCTTAACCCGAAAAAATGCGTTTTCGGCGTACCAGCCGGAAAGCTCTTAGGCTTCATTGTATCCGGTAGAGGAATTGAAGCAAACCCAGCCAAGATCCGAGCTCTGTCACAATTGGATATCCCAAAGGACCTCAAACAAATACAAAAATTGACTGGATGCGTGGCGGCTCTAAGCCGCTTTATCTCCCATCTGGGAGAAAAGGCATTACCCCTCTATTGCCTCCTCCGGCGCACCGAACACTTCGAGTGGACGGATGCCGCCACGGCCAGACTCGAAGAAATAAAGGCCATATTGGCAACAAACCCGGTCCTGGTCGCGCCCAACATGGGCGAACCAATGCTATTATACATCGCCGCAACTCATCAAGTTGTAAGCGCGGTGCTCGTTGTCGAACGAGAAACGGACGGACACAAGTTCCCCCTTCAAAAACCAGTTTACTACGTGTCCACTGTCCTCACTCCATGCAAGTCACGGTATCCGCATTATCAAAAGATAGCGTACGCGGTGTTCATGGCATCCCGGAAGCTGCGACACTACTTTCAATAGTGTTCGATAACAGTAGCCTCCGAATACCTCTTAACGACATTATAAACAACCGCGACGCCACGGGCCGGATCGCCAAATGGGCCATTGAGCTCCTCCCATTCGACATAACCTATAAGCCACGGCGATCCATTAAGTCGCAAGTTTTGGCCGACTTCGTGCGCCGAATGGATGAAGCGAACTCCCTAAAGAGTCGACACATATTCCAAGCTGGATCATGCACTTCGACGGCTCCAAAATGTTGGCTGGTGCGGGGCTGGCGTCGTTCGACGTCCCCAATAGGAGATCTGATTCAATACATACTCCGGATAATGTATCTGAGACTCCAACAACGCGGCCGAATCTGAGGCCCTTCTACATGGTCTCCGGATGGCGGTATCCATGGGCATTCAACGCCTAGAGGTGCGAGGATTGAACCTTGCGATATCCCAAATAAATGAAGACTTTGATGCCAAGGATCCGAAAATGGCAGCTTATTGCAACGCCGTCCTAAAAATGGCAGCTCGGTTGAAGGGCTCGAATTTCACCATATAGCCCGGAAAACAATCGAAGCGAGACGTCTTGGCACGCATTAAGCAAAGCGCGATGCCGCCCCAATATCTTCTTAGAGAGGTTGTTCAAGCCATCCATATTATGGGAAGGAGTCCGGAAATAACAGCCGGACCGAACAGCCTTGCCGACACCAAACATTACGGCACAATTGGAGGCTCGCCAGCAGTAACATCTTCATTACGTAATAATGGCAATCATTGCCCGTGGGCGGAACCATTCCTAGCCTACCTAACCAGGCAGGAACTTTACGAGGACCAAAACGAGGCCGCTGCATAGTGCGGCGATCTAAAGCCTATAAAGTCCATGAGGAGAGCTTTATAAGAAAAGCACCACCGAGTCCTTCAAAGGTGTATCTCGGAAGAGGAAGGCGGAATCTTCGGCTGAAATTCATGCGGACTCGGCGGGCACCACGCCGCAGCCCGATCCCTTGTAAGCAAGGCCTTCCGTATAGGATTTTATTGGCCGACGGCCCGAGCAGATCTCGGACTTAGTCCAACGATCGTCGGTTGCCCGCTCTTTGCTAATCAAAGCCACATGCCACCCACCCCTCCAAACTATACCCATCACCTGGCCCTTCAGTGCAGGGGCTTGACATGGTTGGACCCTTAAAGAGGAACCCACAGCAAAAATACCTACGGTCATGGTGGATAAATTCACCAAATGGATAGAGGCCAAGCACGTTAAGGCGGCGAATCCGGACGGTGATAGACTTCATATCGAGGTGGGTTACACCGTTACGGCATCCCCACAGCATCATCACGATAACAACACGAACTTCACGGCCGATGAGGTCAAACTCGGTGCAAAAACATGGGCATCAAGCTCGACTATGCTTGATCTATCACCCTCAAACTAACGGTCAAGTCGGCGAGCAAATGGTCGAATCATGGCGGCATCAAACCCAGATTAGTGCGGTCCCTCAAGGAATCTAACACGCACTGGGTAGAGGAGCTCGACTCCGTACTCTGGGGGCTGCGGACCACGCCGAATCGCACCACCGGATTCACACCATTCTTTATGGTATACAGCAGAGGCGATTACGCCTGCGACATAATTCATGACTCACCTCGCGTGCGCATGTACGAAGAAAGAGAAGCCGGGCTCGATCGACAGGACAGTTTGGACGCCTTGGAGGAGGAGCGTGACGTGGCAAAAGCCCGTTCCGCATTCTATCAACAACAGGCTCGAAGATATCAAAGCAGAGAAGTACGGGCCAAAACTTTTACAATGTTGGCGAGTTAGTTCTACGCCTACCGGACAAGAAAAAGGACAAACTCAAGCCCAAATGGGAAGGTCCCTTCATTATCGACCAAGTCCTGACCGATGGAGCGTACCGTCTGTGAGATGCATCGGATAACCGACTCGAGCCGAACCCATGGAACGCAGCCCGTCTCCAAAGATTCTAGGCCTAGCGCCGGATTCTGAGTTCGTCTCCTTCCTCTGTCTATTTTTTACACATTAGTTGTCTTATATTTCTCTCCTCCCCTCTTTTCTCTTACAGCCTTTAAAAGGCTCGTTCGCGCATTGTTCGACACACTTGGCGCTATCCGCTCATTATACTGGGGCTTCTTTAATGAAGCTTATTTGTCGGGCTTCATGCCTAGCACATGTGTCACGCTTCGCATGTACCTTTTATTCACCATTATATGCATCGATATGACTTAAGTTTTGGCCAAGCTGGGTTGCTGGCTCTGTGCTTACCCCTCGTCCCGATTGTTTGGCTAGGTAGTAAAGGAGCACCTCTGCGATTATTCTTGCCGGGTAAGCGGATGTGTACCTCGACCGGGTGAAGCCAAAAGCTAAGCGTTCTTAAGGGAATATTCGGTCGGTGAACTAAAGATGATTTCTCACTTACTTATTTATCCGCCCCAAATGCTTTTACTGCTTTTTGCAGTCCGGACATGCACCTTAAGGCATGCCTCCGGAAAGGAACCCCTAATGAACTATTCTCCCGGAAGATGTTTCTTACTAACCATGTAATATAACATAACTAGTTGGGCACTTATGCATTCAAGCACTAATGACCCCTACGCCTGGTCTCCACGCATGCCCGGTTCTTACATAACCATGAGGGTATTGGACACACTCGGACTATAGGGTCCCGAGGTTGAAGCGAAAAGGTCCGCCATGACAAGCGATCTACAATCCGGCTAGAAGGCATTTTTACATGTCATCTTGAATTACATAGTCAATTTGACTGGGTGTATTCCTCCTCAATACCATCTAATAGGCTGTCTAGTTTACAGTCTGTTGGGAATACTTTGCGCCAATTCTACTTGGCCATACACTAAGCTCACAGGATCTCCTTCCCATCGGGCCCCACAGTCGACCTCGGCCATGTGGTTTGGGTCAGATAACCGTGTGCAGCGTCTTCACCATGGTCCAGCCTCCTGGCGCCTTTGACGGCAGGCCGATATCTTCCATAATCGGAGCGCGCGCGCCCCTTAAGCCTCTCTGCAAGCTCTCCAAGGCCTTGGGCGGGGAGGCAGATGGCCACAAGGCACAGGCGGCGCCTTTCATCACTGCCGAACTTCGTTCGTGCGGTTATACGAGCTTCGGGAAGAAGGTCACCCAGAGAACCGGGCATCTCCTCTGCAGGACGACCTGTGAGCATACCTACAGACATAATGTTAGTCGACTTCCTCGCCGAACTCTTTTTCAAAGTTCGTTCAAGCACTTACTAAAAATGTCGCGTCGAAGCCGTCGATTCTCCTTCACGGAGTCCGACAGCTGGGCACGAACATCCTTTAGTTCCTCGCCCAGCTGGGTGTTGGCATCTTGGAGATTATTCTTCTCCTGCCTCACCCTCGTAAGCATGCTCTCCCTGGCCATTAACCGGCGCAAGAGTTGTTGCTTGTCCGGATCCACTCCGGCGCCATCTGCAATGATATTGTCAGATTTACACACACGCCGCACTTCACAACATACTTATCTTTCAAAGCGTATATTACGGAGGGGTCTCCTTGGCCTCCCCTGCAGCGGCTAATCTTGACCTCAAGTTGGGCTTTGCACTCTTCCAGCTCTGGGACAGTTGGGTATTCTTTTTGTAAGATCCAGCATAACAAATGATCCTTAAATCAGTTATTCTAACTATTTCAAGTCTCGGGGCTCTTGGTATATATAACCATCAAATTTTCTCACCCGTATGTCTTTCACATCCGCCCGTGCTCTGGCTAGACCATTTTGGCGGCACGGAGTGCGCATCTCCGAATTGAAGGCATCCAATGCCTCTGGGAGAAACATCGTCTAAAGAACTGTCCGCGACGCCTGCGATTCATGGCACTCTCCACCTTGGAATTGGTGGCAGATAGTTCGTCGGCATCCTCTCGTCGGAGGAGTGTCCGACGCCTGCGCCTCGTGTTCGCCTCCGCTTCGGACACGGCTTTGGAGCCCGGCTGGTGGAGGCTCGATTGGCAACCTCTCCGGATATATTCCGGCGGCGCTCTTTTTCTGAAGAACACGGCGTTAGTATACCTTCCGGAATAAAACCAGGAATAAGATGGCACGCCATACCGTTGTGTCGGCGTCTCAATCCGGACCGCACTTCTTTTCAGCTCTTTGGGCCTTGCTGCCTTGTTGGCTAGCCACCATGAGCTCGGCCTTCCGCCTCAAGGGCTCCCCCTGCAAAACACCATTGATATACGGTGATCAAAGATAAGCACGGATGGATCATTTTCAAAGTATTGGGACTTCGGTCTCAGTTACCTGTGAGGCTGGAAATATTCCGGGGTAATCGGTCGTAATGGCGACCAAGGCATTGTCGATGCTCAGTTGGTAAAATACCCCATCGATCAGCTCCACGGATATGTCCGGATCCTCTTGGGAGGCCGAATCGAGGGACCGTTCCGGATCCTCGGGTTGTGGAGGAGGGTTGTTTATATCATTTACGGCCCAGCGCAATTCCTGTGTCGGAATCACAAGATAAGGTACTTAACTATGGGAATATGGAACGGATGGGCATAAAGAAGTCTCCGCTTACCCAGCTTGGAGGATTGTACATAGAAAATCCGCCCTGTGGATTGACGCGGAGGAACTCCTCCTCTTCTCCCTTGTACAATGCGTACAAGGCCTTCGTCAGAGCAGCAACCCCGGCCCCTTACGGCCGCAGCGGGTGGCATCATCCTCCCCGTTGAAATCCCACATGGGGTGGCCTCTATACTGAAGCGGCTGCACCCCCCGCATAATGCATGTGGCCATGACCCCGATCATGGTCAGTCCGAAATGAGCTAATAATCTTATCCGGCTCATCAGGTAAAGGACGTCCATGTCGTTTTCCTTCTGAGGGCTCCGTGGGCGCTTGCTTAGGCGCTTCTTCAAAGGAGCATTATTGAAATCAGGAATGCCGATCCAAACAGGGTCCGGCAGGGGGACATCTTCTATATAAAACCATTCTGAAGGCCAGTCTTCGGACGCCTTCTTTGGGGTTCCGGATAGATATCCGATCCCGGCGATGCGCCATAGTTTGGCTCCGCCCACTTGATATATTGACCCCTCCTGAGAACGGGGCACAAGGCAGAACAACTTCTTCCACAGCGTGAAATGAGCCTCGACGCCCAAAAACAGCTCGCAAAGGGCTACGAAGCCCGCAATATGCAAAATGGAGGTAGGCGTAAGTTTGTGCAACTGGAGGCCGTAGAACTCCAGGAGCCCCCGGAGAAACGGATGAATTGGAAATCCGAGCCCTCTTATCAAATAAGGGACAAGGCATACCCGCTCCCCTTTGAAGGGATTGGGACGCTCTCCGCCTGCTTTCCGCCATTATAGGTGGCGAGTCCGGCTCGAACCGGGACCATGAAGGCTGGGGGAAGGAATCCCTTGGTTTGGAGCGTCACTAGCTCGCTGTGCGGGACGGAACATCTCTCCCAACCTCCAGGCTGAGGACTGGGAGGGCGAGAGGAGGAGCTGCGTCGACTGGCCATGATGGAGTGGTGTAACACCCCGGATGTAACTTTCCATATTTGTAACTCCAACTCTTGCCATTTTCGGCATTGTGATATGATATTCCCTCCGTGGTTGGGTTTTTGTCTTTCGTTTTGCATTTTGTTCATGTCATGCATCTCATATCATGTCATCATGTGCATCTCATTTGCATACGTATTCGTCTCATGCATCTGAGCATTTTCCCCGTTGTCCGTTTTGCAATCCGGCACTCCTATGTCCCCCGGCGTCCCCTTTTACATTTTTCCGTGAGCGGGTACTAACCTTTCTCGGAATGGACCGAGGTTTTTCAAGTGGCCTTGGTACACCACCGGTAGACCACCTGTCAAGTTTCGAGTCATTTGGAGCTCGTTTGATACTCCAACGGTTAACCGGGTAACCGCGAAGGCCTCTTTTGGGTTGCAGTCCAACACCCCTTCAAAACAGCCCAATAAACCATCTAAGTCACTTCCATGTCCATCGCCGTTCGATCACGATCGTGTGGGCGAAAACTACACCTCATTTGGAGCTTCCTAGCTCCTTCTACCTATAAAAACACCCCTCCCCCGAATTCAGGATCAAATCCACCCCTAACCCTAGCCCCGCTCCTCTCCGCGCCGCCGGACACGTCCGGACGGAGCCGGACGCGTCCGCCGCCGCGCCCCGGCGAATCGGGAGCCGCCACGTGGACGAGCCCGCGCCCACATCGCCGCCGACCCACGAAGCCCGCCCCGAGGCCCATCGCCGCCATGGTCAGTAAGGGACTTTTGTTATAGGCTTTAAGTAGATTCATGCCATGCCTTGTTTTGCTATTATAAGTTCCTGTAGCATGTTGTTTGCTTGCTCTGAACATTGCTTCCTGATGCTGATTCTGCCATGTTCAGTATTTTCTCTTAAGTCTGTGAAGCTGATATATTTTGCACTTTTGCCATGCTTGTTTGGACCTGTTATGGTGTGATTTAGCCGTAGATCAGTGTTCATCTTTTGTCAAGCATCTTGAGTAGATCACTGCCATATGCTTTTTTGGTATGTTTGGGTGCAGTAGCTTAATTTCTTGTTACTTGCTATGTGGCATCATGCTGTTAATAGCAGAAGTGTGTCATTCTTGTTTTGCTTGTCATTTGCAAACCGTGCATCCGATTCCGGCGATCTTTATATCGATTTCAACCGAAATCATCTCACCTTTCCAGCGGCATACTTGGTTTGCCAAGTTGATGCCTGGTTCATCATTTTCCTTCCGGAGCACACATATGCATTGCATCTCACATCTCGCATATCATGCCATGTATTGCATCATGTTGTTTGTGCATCGCCCGTGATTTATTGTGGTTCCATTGTTTGTGTTCTTGCTTTGGGTAGAGCCGGGAGATGAGTACGTGAACGAGGAACCTGTTGAGAACGCTTACGAGGGTCAAGCTTTCGACAACTCTGAGAACTTTGCAGGCAAGATGACCATACCCTTGAAATCACTTCTATCTTTGCTTGCTAGATGCTCGCTCTTTTGCTATGCCTATGCTACGATGCCTATCACTTGCTTATCATGCCTCCCATATTGCCATGTCAAGCCCTAACCATCCTTTCCTAGCAAACCGTTGATTGGCTATGTTACCGCTTTGCTCAGCCCCTCTTATAGCGTTGCTAGTTGCAGGTGAAGATGAAGTTTGTTCCTTGTTGGAACATAGAGATGTTGCTCCTTGTTGGAACATGTTTACTTGTTGGGATATCACAATATCTATTGTTTAATTAATGCATCTATATACTTGGTAAAGGGTGGAAGGCTCGGCCTTATGCCTGGTGTTTTGTTCCACTCTTGCCACCCTAGTTTCCGTCATACCGGTGTTATGTTCCTTGATTTCGCGTTCCTTACACGGTTGGGTGATTTATGGGACCCCCTTGACAGTTCGTTTTGAATAAGACTCCTCAAAGAAGGCCCAACATTGGTTTTGCCATTTTCCACCTAAGCCTTTTTCCCCGGGTTTCGCGAGCCCGAGGGTCATCTTTATTTAACCCCCGGGCCAATGCTCCTCGGCGTTGGTCCAAACTAAACCACTTGCGGTGCCACCCGAGGCAACTTGGGGTATCTTCGGTTGTCGTACGTAGTGTTCATCCGGTTGTGCCCTGAGAACGAGATATGTGCAGCTCCTATCGGGATTTGTCGGCACAATCGGGAGGCTTTGCTGGTCTTGTTTTACCATTGTTGAAATGTCTTGTAGTCCGGGATTCGAGATCGATCGGGTCTTCGGTAGAAGGAATATCCTTCATTGACCGTGAGAGCTTATAATGGGCTAAGTTGGGACACCCTGCAGGGTATTATCTTTCAAAGCCGTGCCCTGGTTATGAGGCACATGGGAATTTGTTGATGTCGGTTGTAGAAAACCGAAGTTGACCTAAATTAAAATACATCAACGCGTGTGTAACCGTGATGGTATCTTCTCGCGGAGTCCGGAAGTGAACACGTGTTGGAGTTATGTTTGGCGTAAGTAGTTTCAGGATCACTTCTTGATCGCTACTAGCTTCACGACCGTGCCTTGCTTCTCTTCTCGCTCTCTTTTGCGAATGTAGCCACCATGTATGCTAGTCGCTTGCTGCAGCTCCACCTCACAACTCTGTCCTTCCTATAAGCTTAAATAGTCTTGATCTCGCTGGTGTGAGATTGCTGAGTCCCGTGACTCACAGATTCTACCAAAACAGTTGCATGTGCCGACGATGCGGTCTGCAGATGATGCAACCGAGCTCAAGTGGGAGTTCGACGAGGAACGTGGTCGTTACTATGTGTCTTTTCCCGATGATCGATGAGTGGAGCCAGTTGGGACGATCGGGGATCTGTGTAGCATTTGGGGTAGTCTTCTTTTATTTTGGTTCCGTAGTCGGACCTTGAGTGTAATCTGGATGATGGATGTTTATTTATGTATTGTGTGAAGTGGCATCGTAAGCCAACTATGTATCTCTTTCCTTATGTATTACATGGGTTGTGTGAAGATTACCTCACTTGCGACATTGCTTTCAATGCGGTTATGCCTCTAAGTCGTAGCCCGACACGTGGGAGATATAGCCGCATCGAGGGCGTTACAAGTTGGTAATCAGAGCCATCCCCAACTTAGGAGCCCCCTGCTTGATTGTTTGCTGGCCTTGTTGAGTCTAGAACAAAAATGTTTTGAGTCTTAGGATTATATATATCGGAGAGTAGGATTCTTTTTACTCCCCAGTCCCTTCGTCGCTCTGGTGAGGTCTCCTGACGTAGAAGTTTTGACTCTCCTCTCCTCAAATTTCACTAAAAAAATTGTTTAGGATCACGCGGGTATCTTGGAATCGTTCCGATGGTTTTGTGACGAGAACATTGTTCTTGGTGCCTCCTGACATTTAGGGGTTGTGGCAGTGTCCCGGGGAGTTGAGCTCCGAGGTGTTGTCGTCACAATTTTATCGTTGCAGATTCGGAATACCCGAGCTTTGCCGACATCGAAAATCTCTTTTGTACAGTTGTTGGTGAGATAACCCGATAACCCGAAGATTGGGCGAGCTCGGAGTATTGCCATGACTCATATAATGGATGCTTTTCAAAGGTCGATGTACACGATTTCCGAAGGTTTCTTGGTTATGTGTTGACGGATGGATACAGCTGGATCTAGGTATTGTTAGTTTGGGTGATATATTTTGTGTCCCCTGTATCCCCAACACCAGATTGCATAACCGAAAGTTTGGGAGTTTATAGGTGGGATTCAAGTAGCTCTTAGCATTTCTTCCCGCAGATATTTGGTTTGTGATTGGGTAATCCTTGCCACTTATTTGTTCCAGTCGTACCTTGTTATTTTTTTCATCAACCCTGAATCAAGTGGCTTCTCACCTTAATGGACGTGTGATGTTAGCTTTTGGAATTCATTCGTTCATCCTTGTTCGAATGTTTATTGTGAAGACTATATGTTGCAATTTCTATCCGTTGATTCAACTTGTCTATCTGTCTATCAAAGTGCTAACGGATGTCACCCTCTTCAGGATGGCTCCACCAACGCGTCTGAATCCGGAACGAAATGATGGGAGTCAGTCGAACCCTCCACCTCCACCTCCGCCTCCGGAGGCATGGCAAGCTATCATGGCAGCCACCAATGCAAATGCTCAGATGATTTTGCAACTCTTGCAAGAGCGTACCCAAGGGCAAGGCAACCAAGGAAATCAAGGCCAAGGCAACAACCAGCCGCACTTTGCTACCCTCAATCAGTTCCTCGCTAATCAGCCGAAGTCTTTCAGCTTCTGAGTCGAGGCCACGAGGCGCCGACGATTGGCTTGTGGACATCTGCAAACATTTTGAATGTAGCAATGTCGGACACGAGGACTTTGTCAAGTTTGCTTCGTTTCAACTCAAGGACCAAGCTGCCGAGTGGTACCAAGCAATACAAAGATTCAGAGGAGGCCGTGTAATTACAGGATGAGTTCCGCCGAGACTTCAAAGCTCACCACATTCGAAAAGTGTTGTTGAGAGCAAGCGTGAAGAGTTCCGCAATCTCAAGCAAGGCAACATGTCCGTGTATCAATACAATATCCAGTTCGAAACTCGCCGCTTCGCTAAGCAAGGCGTCCACGATGAAAAGAGTATGATCTATCAATTCATAGGTGGTCTCGGAGAAGATCTGCAATTAGCTCTCGTGCTTTTTGAGCCGAAAAGTATGATGAATTCTACAACATGGCTTTGAAGCAAGAAGCTGCCCAGCTCAAATGTGAGGCTTTTAAGAAGAGAATCGGGGATGCAGATTCAGTCTTCTTCTTCCTCTCAAGTGGCAGCTAAGCAGCAGAAGTTCTACCTTCCTCCTCCTCCGTTTCGTCGGCCTTATCGCCAGAAGAACTCAGGTGGTCGTGGATCTTCCCACCCACCCAACCCGAGCTATCGAGAACAAGTCTAATTCTCAAGCTCCAAGGTCAAATGCTCCTTATCACCGTCCGCTCTCAGAGGTGACTTGCAACAAGTGTCAGCAGAAAGGTCACTATGCGAACAAGTGCTTCAACCAAAGGCGCCTTCCGCCTCCTCCTCCTGTGAGATCTTCCAGCAATGCAATGGTCAAGCATAATCCAAAGCATGCCAAGGTGAATATGATGAATGCAGCTCAAGCGGAGGAATCTACTGATGTGATAATGGGTAATCTCTCAGTTAATGATATTCCTGCAAAAGTCTTATTTGATACTGGTGCATCGCTTTCTTTCATTTCGAGACCTTTTGTTGCCAAGCATGAGTTTGTGACGGAAAAGATTCCTATTCCGTTGAAGATCGTGTCCCCTGGTAAGCAAATGACATCTAATATTTGCGTCCCGGATGTTTCTATCAAGATGGGCGACTATAGATTTCTGGCTAAACCATTTGTCCTTGGTGACTCGGATATTGATCTAATTCTCGGGATGGACTGGCTTTCTCAGCACAAAGCTCAGTTTGATTGTGCTGCCAGGGAAATTCAATTGACTCACTCTTCTGAGGATGTGATCATCTATGCCGCTCGTGATGAAACCATTCGGTTGTTTTCTCTCAATGAGAAGGGCGAATTGGATGCTATCTCTCAGATTCCAGTCGTTTGTGAGTACCAAGATGTCTTTCCAGAAGAGCTTCCAGGAATGCCTCCTCACCGGCCAGTTGAGTTCGTTATCGCTCTTGAGCCTGGCACTGAACCCGTTTGCAAGTGTCCATACAAGCTTGGACCTAATGAGCTGAAGGAATTGAAGAAACAGCTCGATGAACAAGAGCGTCTGGGTTTGATCAGACCGAGTTCATCTCCTTGGGGTTGTGGTGTTCTTTTTGTCCAGAAGAAGGATGGCACGGACCGACTATGCGTTGATTACCATCCATTGAATAAGAAGACAATTAAGAACAAGTATCCACTTCCCAACATCAATGAGCTTTTCGAGCAACTCAAAGGTGCTAAAGTGTTCTCCAAGCTTGACCTTCGTATGGGTTATCATCAAATTCGCATTCGTGAACAAGATATTCCCAAGACAGCATTCAGAACAAGCTTTGGTTCTTATGAATATCTTGTCATGTCTTCGGCCTTGTCAATGCTCCTCCAACATTCTCTCGAATGATGAACTTCATCTTCAACCCCTACACCAATGAATTCGTCTTGGTCTATCTTGATGATATTTTGGTCTTCTCCAAGAATAAGAAGGATCATGCCAAACATTTGCGATTGGTGCTCGACAAGCTCAGAGAGCATCAATTCTATGCGAAGTTTTCCAAATGTGAATTTTGGCTTGATGAAGTTCTTTACCTTGGTCACATCATCTCCGCCAAGGGCATCGCTGTTAACCCCGAGAAGGTGTCTGCAGTTGTGAATTGGGAACCTCCTCAGAATGTCAAGCAGCTTCGCAGTTTTCTTGGACTTGCAAGCTATTGCCGAAGATTCGTTGATAATTTCTCCAAGATTGCAAAGCCTCTTTCCAACCTCCTCCAGAAGCATGTGAAGTATGTCTGGTCTCCTGAGTGTGACGTTGCTTTCAATACTCTCAAAGAGAAACTCGTCACAGCTCCTGTCTTGACTCCTCCTGATGAATCCAAGCCATTCGAAATTTTCTGTGATGCTTCTCTTCAAGGTCTCGGTGCTGTGTTAATGCAAGAGAAGAAAGTTGTGGCCTATACCTCTCGTCAGCTAAAGCCCAACGAAAAGAACTACCCCACTCACGATCTTGAGTTGGCGGCAGTTGTCCATGCATTAATAACTTGGAGACATCTCTTGTTGGGAAGGAAAGTGGACATATTCACCGATCACAAGAGTCTCAAGTATATCTTCACTCAACCCAACCTCAACCTCAGGCAAACTCGATGGGTCGAAATGATTCAAGAGTACAACCCAAGTATTGAATATACTCCGGGCAAGGCCAATGTCATTGCAGATGCCTTGAGCAGGAAGGCTTATTGCAACAGCTTAATCCTCAAGCCCTTCCAACCGGACCTTTGTGAAGCTTTCCGCAAGCTGAATCTTCAAGTTGTTCCTCAAGGCTTTCTTGCCAACCTCATAGTCTCTCCTACTTTGGAAGATCAGATTCGTGAGGCTCAACTCCTGGATACCATGGTGAAAAAGGTGAAGCGTGGTATCGACAAGGGCATTTCAAATACAAGTGCTTCCACATTGATGACAAAGATACTCTTTTCTTCAAGGACCGGATTGTGGTTCCTAAGGGTGATCTCGTAAAGTCATTATGAGCGAGGCACACAATTCCCTTCTATCCTTTCATCACGGAAATGCGAAGATGTACCATGACCTCAAGCAGTCATATTGGTGGACTCGAATGAAGCGAGAAATTGCTCAATTCGTGAATGAGTGTGATGTCTGTAGAAGAGTGAAAGCAGAACACCAAAGACCAGCTGGTTTCCTCCAACCTCTTGCTATTCCGGAAGGGAAGTTTGATCATATCGAGATGGACTTCGTGACTGGATTTCCTAAGTCCAAGCGCGGAAATGATGCTATCTTCGTTGTCATTGACAAGCTTACTAAAGTGGCTCATTTTCTTCCTATCAGAGAATCTATCACAGCAGCTCAGTTGGCAGAGCTATACACCTCCAGAATTTTCTCCTTGCACGGCATTCCACAATTGATCTCTTCAGACCGTGGAAGCATCTTCACCTCCAAGTTTTGGGATTCTTTTCAGAAGGCCATGGGCACCAACATTCGTTTCAACACAGCTTTCCATCCTCAAACAAGTGGCCAAGTCGAGCGAGTCAATCAAATCCTCGAAGATATGCTCAGGGCTTGTGTCATCTCTTTCGGTATGAAGTGGGAAGATTGTCTTCCATATGCCGAAGTTCTCCTACAACAACAGCTTCCAAGCGAGTTGAGGCAAGGCCCCATTGAAATTCTCTATGGCGTAAAGTGTCGTACTCCTCTCAATTGGTCCGAGACAGTGAGCGCCAACTTCTTGGCAGCGACTTGATCACGAAGCGAAGAAATGTGCAAAGTCATTCGTGAAAATCTCAAAGCCGCGCAATCGCGCCGGAAGAGCTATTATGATGACAAGCACCATGATGTGGCTTTTGAAATCGGAGACCATGTCTACCTCCGCGTCTCTCAATGAAAGGCACTCGCCGCCCGGTATCAAAGGAAGCTTGCCCCTAGATCGTGGGTCCTTTCAAGATCATTGGCAAAAGGCGATCTCGCCTATCAACGAGCTTCCGTCCAACTTCGCGAACGTGCATGATGTGTTTCACGTGTCACAGCTTCGCAAGTGCTTCAAGACTCCTGAGCGCACTATCAACTTCGAAGAAATCGACCTCCAAGAAGATCTCTCTTATCATGAGCACCCCGTTGCTATTCTTGAAGAAACCGAGCGCAAGACTCGCAACAAGTCAATCAAATTCCTAAAAGTGAAGTGGTCACACCATTCCGACCGAGAAGAAACCTGGGAGCGCGAGGATCACCTCCGTTCCGAATATCCGGAGTTCTTTCAGTCCTAGATCTCGGGACGAGATCCTCTTGTAACACCCCGGATGTAACTTTCCATATTTGTAACTCCAACTCTTGCCATTTTCAGCATTGTGATATGATATTCCCTCCGTGGTTGGGTTTTTGTCTTTCGTTTTGCATTTTGTTCATGTCATGCATCTCATATCATGTCAACATGTGCATCTCATTTGCATACGTGTTCGTCTCATGCATCCAAGCATTTTCCCCGTTGTCCGTTTTGCAATCCGGCACTCCTATGTCCCGCAGCGTCCCCTTTTACATTTTTTCGTGAGCAGGTACTAAACTTTCTCGGAATGGACTGAGGTTTGTCAAGTGGCCTTGGGTACACCACCGGTAGACCACCTGTCAAGTTTCGAGTCATTTGGAGCTCGTTTGATACTCCAACGGTTAACCGGGTAACCGCGAAGGCCTCTTTTGGGTTGCAGTCCAAAACCCCTTCAAAACAGCCCAATAAACCATCTAAGTCACTTCCATGTCCATCGCCGTTCGATCACGATCGTGTGGGCGAAAACTACACCTCATTTGGAGCTTCCTAGCTCCTTCTACCTATAAAAACACCCCCTCCCCCGAATTCTGGATCAAATCCACCCCTAACCCTAGCCCCGCTCCTCTCCGCGCCGCCGGACACGTCCGGACAGAGCCGGACGCGCCCCGGCGAATCGGGAGCCGCCACGTGGGCGAGCCAGCGCACATCGCCGCTGCCCATGGAGCCCGCCGGGCCCCGAGGCCCATCGCCGCCTCTCGCGCCCGGCCGCCCGCTGCCGCGCCCTCCGCCGCCTCGGCCATCCGCCGCCGCCGGACGGACCTCATTGCCGCCCCGCTGCCGGCGCGCCGCCGCCCGGCCGCCCGGGCCCCGCCGCCGGAGCCGCGCCGCCGGACCCGTCGCCCGGCCGTGCTCCTCCCCCGAGCTCCGGCCGCCGTCTCCGTCTTCTCCGCCGTCGCCTCGGCTTCCGCGCCGAGCCGGATCTCCAGATCCACCTCGGTTGACTTTCCTTCTCCCCCGAAATTTCCTCCAAGTCTTTTAATCTGTCATTATTTTGTTGCATGTTTATCGCCCCACAACTTCGCACCCGTGGCTCCGTTTTGGGCGTGTAGCATACGGAATTGTTCGTCCCGATGAGTACATCATTTCATTCCATTGCATCATTTACATTTGAGCTCATCTTGATGCCTGAAATGATGTTGGAAGAGGGCTATGTGATGTTAGTTTCAGATTCTTATCAGAACATGCACTTTTGTCATTTTTGCCATGATTGATGTGTGCACCCTATGAACTTGAGTCCTACATGTGTTTTCTAATATGCCATGCCATCTTTACAGGGGTGTATGCCATGTATTTTTGTGTTATCTGTGGTGACTAGCACAAGCATGCAAACTAGGCTTCATGATGTTGCTGATTTCAGCCCCTGTTTTGCTGATATTTTTATGCCATGTTAACTTGATGCTACAGAGAGATCCATGCTTATTTTGAGATACTTCAGTAAGGATGTTTTGAACATATGGTTATTCTCTATCCATCCATTCCCTTGTTTGCAATTATGGAGTGCCATAGCTTGAGTCAATCGAGCTCTACTTTTGCTATAAAATGTTTCCTGGCAGATTGTTTACATGTTATTCAATTTTGCCAAGGTTGTTGTAGTTGATCCGTGTATGCTATGATGTTGCTCTTGCCATGTACAGTTTCAATGCCATGTCTTCTTGATGGATGTATTCTTAGTTTATCATGTAATGCTTTGTAGTGAGTGCATCGAGCTCGCGAAGATGCCTTCATAATTCTGTCAATGCCATGCCCTGCTTTTCTTTGAATCATATTCTGAAACTTGCTATGTTTACGTGGGTGCCATCATATCTTCTGATCCTTTTTGGCTCATGGTCAGTAAGGGACTTTTGTTATAGGCTTTGAGTAGATTCATTCCATGCCTTGTTTTGCTATTATAAGTTCCTGTATCATGTTGTTTGCTTGCTCTAAACATTGCTTCGTGATGCTGATTCTGCCATGTTCAGTATTTTCTCTAAGTCTGTGAAGCTGATATATTTTGCACTTTTGCCATGCTTGTTTGGACTTGTTATGGTGTGATTTAGCCGTAGATCACTGTTCATCTTTTGTCAAGCATCTTGAGTAGATCACTGCCATATGCTTTGTTGGTACGTTTGGGTGCAGTAGCTTAATTTCTTGTTGCTTGCTATGTGGCATCATGCTGTTAATGGCAGAAGTGTGTCATTCTTGTTTTTTGCTTGTCATTTGCAAACCGTGCATCCGATTCCGGCGATCTTTATATCGATTTCAACCGAAATCATCTCACCTTTCCAGCGGCATACTTGGTTTGCCAAGTTGATGCATGGTTCATCATTTTCCTTCCGGAGCACGCATATGCATTTGCCATGTATTGCATCATGTTGTTTGTGCATCGCCCGTGATTTATTGTGGTTCCATTGTTTGTGTTCTTGCTTTGGGTAGAGCCGGAGGCGAGTGCGTGAGCGAGGAACCTGTTGAGAACGCTTACGAGGATCAAGCTTTCGACAACTCGAGAACTTTTGAGCAAGATGACCATACCCTTGAAATCACTTCTATCTTTGCTTGCTAGATGCTCGCTCTTTTGCTATGCCTATGCTACGATGCCTATCACTTGCTTATCATGCCTCCCATATTGCCATGTCAAGCCCTAACCATCCTTTCCTAGCAAACCGTTGATTGGCTATGTTACCGCTTTGCTCAGCCCCTCTTATAGCGTTGCTAGTTGCAGGTGAAGATGAAGTTTGTTCCTTGTTGGAACATGGAGATGTTGCTCCTTGTTGGAACATGTTTACTTGTTGGGATATCAGAATATCTATTGTTTAATTAATGCATCTATATACTTGGTAAAGGGTGGAAGGCTCGGCCTTATGCAGTGTTTTGTTCCACTCTTGCCACCCTAGTTTCCGTCATACCGGTGTTATGTTCCTTGATTTAGCGTTCCTTACGGTTGGGTGATTTATGGGACCCCTTGACAGTTCGCTTTGAATAAGACTCCTCCAAGCAAGGCCCAACATTGGTTTTACCATTTTCCACCTAAGCCTTTTCCCCGGTTTTCGTGAGCCGAGGGTCATCTTTATTTAACCCCGGGCCAATGCTCCTCGGCGTTGGTCCAAACTAAACCACTTGCGGTGCCACCCCGAGGCAACTTGGGGTATCTTCGGTTGCCGTACGTAGTGTTCATCCGGATGTGCCCTGAGAACGAGATATGTGCAGCTCCTATCGGGATTTGTCGGCACAATCGGGCGGCTTTGCTTGTCTTGTTTTACCATTGTCGAAATGTCTTATAGTCCGGGATTCCGAGACTGATCGGGTCTTTGACTGTGAGAGCTTATAATGGGCTAAGTTGGGACACCCCTGTAGGGTATTATCTTTCGAAAGCCATGCCCGCGGTTATGAGGCAGATGGGAATTTGTAAATGTCCGGTTGTAGAAAACCCGAAGTTGACCTAAATTAAAATACATCAACCGCGTGTGTAACCGTGATGGTCTCTTCTCGGCGGAGTCCGGGAAGTGAACACGGTGTTGGAGTTATGTTTGACGTAAGTAGTTTCAGGATCACTTCTTGATCGCTACTAGCTTCACGACCGTGCCTTGCTTCTCTTCTCGCTCTCTTTTGCGAATGTAGCCACCATGTATGCTAGTCGCTTGCTGCAGCTCCACCTCACAACTCTGTCCTTCCTATAAGCTTAAATAGTCTTGATCTCGCGGGTGTGAGATTGCTGAGTCCCCGTGACTCACAGATTCTACCAAAACAGTTGTAGGTGCCGGCGATGCGGTGCAGATGGCGCAACCGAGCTCAAGTGGGAGTTCGACGAGGAACGTGGTCGTTACTATGTGTCTTTTCCCGATGATCGTAGTGGAGCCAGTTGGGACGATCGGGGATCTGTGTAGCATTTGGGGTAGTCTTCTTTTATTTTGGTTCCATAGTCGGACCTTGAGTGTAATCTGGATGATGGATGTTTATTTATGTATTGTGTGAAGTGGCGACTGTAAGCCAACTATGTATCTCTTTCCCTTATGTATTACATGGGTTGTGTGAAGATTACCTCACTTGCGACATTGCTTTCAATGCGGTTATGCCTCTAAGTCGTGCTTCGACACGTGGGAGATATAGCCGCATCGAGGGTGTTACAAGTGGATCTCTGTCGAATGTGCTCCGATGAATGATCGCGAAGGGAAGATGGTGTGATTCCGATCTAAATCCTCGTCTCTTTTATAAGGCAGCTTATTTGCGCAGCTAGGGGGGTAAAAGTAAAAACACCCTGGCTTTTCGCATTCGTTTGACACGTGGAAGACGACCATTATTGGGCGTGGAAGCCAAGGAGCACAATATTCACGAGAAGCCGGACACTATTCAGTCGGTACACATAATTTGGAGAAGAACCCGCCTTACAATGCTGAAGACAAATCTGCGTGACGGACTCATCGTCATTGAAGCCTGGTTCGGGGGCTACTGAGGGAGTCCAAGATTAGGGGGTGTCCGGATAGCCGAACTGTAACCTTTGGCCGGACTCCTGGACTATGAAGATACAAGATTGAAGACTTCGTCCCGTGTCCGGATGGGACTTTCCTTGGCATGGAAGGCAAGCTTGGCGATACGGATATGTAGATCTCCTCCCATTGTAATCAACTTTGTGTAACCCTAGCCCTCTCCGGTGTCTATATAAACCGGAGGGTTTTAGTCCGTAGGACGAACAACAATCATATCATAGGCTAGGTTCTAGGGTTTAGCCTCTCTGATCTCGTGGTAGATCTACTCTTGTACTACCCATATCATCAATATTAATCAAGCAGGAGTAGGGTTTTACCTCCATCGAGAGGGCCCGAACCTGGGTAAAAACATCGTGTCCCTTGTCTCCTGTTACCATCCGCCTAGACGCACAGTTCGGGACCCTCTACCCGAGATCCGCCGGTTTTGACACCGACACTAGCGCTGAGAGGGCATTGTAACATCCCAAATTTTCAATTTGGAATGTTATACATTAAGTCATCATGCATTGCATATTTTCTCGCATATTGCCGATCCTAGAAATTTCACGCAACTCAAGGACCCTCGGAGAGAGTTGGAGATTTCGAAATTTTCATATTTGAGTTTCCTCGAATTATGAAAAAGAGGATCATTTGATTGTATTTATTTCATCTTCAAATAAATTTTCCAAATTCAAAATATGAGAGGGAATAATATGACTTTCCCAAAAATTAGGAAAATGAAGATTTAATAAATAAATCAAATTTTGGATTTTCTCGGAGTTTATTTGCCTTAGGGAAAAATGCGTGATTTCAAAAAAATTGCATTTTAGGCCCCGAGTAAAGTTCATTTTGTTAGACTCATTTTTAGGAGTCGGGAAAATTTACTTTGTAAATTTTGGAGTTCGTTTAGATTTTTTTATTTTATCGTTTTTCTACAGCGATATTTTAAAAAACGCATGCGCTCGATCGGGCCAAGGCCCACCGAGCCGCCCACCCACGCTTCCCCCTCCCAGCGTGCGGTTCAGCAAGCAGCAGCGCCGCCGCCGCTGCCGAATCCGAGGAGGATTCTCCTCCTCCTCCTTTGCTTGCCCCCTCCCCAAGCCACCCCTTTCCCCCTTCAAATACCCAACACCCCCTCTCCTCCCCAACCCGCAGCCGCCGCCGCCCTAACCCGCACTGCCGCCGCCGCCACTTGCGCCGCCGTCGCCCGCCGCCTAATCGCCGCCCGACGGAGCCCGCCTCGTCGAGGTAGCAGCGCCGCGCCACCTTTCCTCGGTTCGGTTTTTTTATAAAACCGTTCGCTTTTCTTCTTCCGTTGTTGGTTTTTTTGAAACCCTAGATCGGTTTTATTTCGGTTTTGTTGTTTAGCGGCGTTCACGGACCGCTCGTCTTAACGAACGTGATCACGGTTATTCGGTTAACGAACGTCCGTCCGTTTAACCGTTAAATCGCTTTTCTTTTAATCGGATTTATTCCGCTATTTTTCGATCGCGATTTCAGATCCGATCTTCATTCTAGTTTATCTTCTCGCTCGTTTATCGAATCGGTGATTCAAGCGCTGGAGTTTCGTTTGAAACCGCCATTCCGACTAATCAACTTAAACAAAGTTTTGCTACTGTAAAATTTGACCTAGTTTCAACTTGCTAGAACCGAGCTGTTTTCTTACGCGGTTGTTTTCCGTTGTTTTGTTCGATTCGTTTTCTTTTGCAACCAGGGTTCTTAAGTTGAAATTTCTGGTCAGATCTGTTATTCGAGATTTACCCGTGCATTAGATGAGTACTTATTCTATGCTTGTTGTTTGTCTGCGATAGATCACCCGCAGTGCGCCGCTTGTTACTTCGAATCTCTAGGTTTCGCGGATCATCAGCAAGGCAAGTAACACTTGATCATACTTTTTTTTTCTACAACCCAGTTTTGCATTAGATCAATCCTCAAACATTGCATGATTAGGATCTACTTAAATTGTGGGATGGGAAGTAGATGAGGTAGTACCTATTACCTGTTTTACTTATGAAACCTTAGGAGTTACTTCTACGTTTGCTTATTTGCCATGCTATGCTAGTAGACGTGGATTGGGTGAGTGATATCCATGACAGATGTGAGTTTGTAACTTAATGGTTTATCTAAGGTGGCAACTTAAACACACATCTGGGTGGACTGAGGCACCTGGGTATCCAGTGATTGCCTGTTTTTTTTTATGGACCGCCACCCAGGCTCAAAGGGATCATAAGATCATTCATGCTAGTAACTTCCGTGTGCAACCACAAGCCATTATGGGCTCTGGCATAGTTGACTAAGTCGTGCGAACTCTTATAGTGGTGGACTAGCAGATGTAGGGGATGTAGGTGTACCGGTCTACCCATCGTAAGGTGCTAGCACTTCTGAAAGACTATGTTTCGGTCATCCGTTTCTCAAACACCTGCGAGACGAGAAACCAAGCGGAGGCGATCGAGTCTTGTGGGGAAAAGTCATAAACCTCTGCAGAGTGTATAAACTAATCATGATTAGCGGTGTCCCCGGTTATGGACATCTTGAGTATCTAGTACTTGAATATCATGTGAATCTCATCATGTTACTTAATATAATTTGTTTGGGTTTTAATGAGTACTTTTAATTGGGATTGAGGATGCTGTCAACCATTCTCAATGTTTAACAACCACCATGATAGTTAAACAAATTTATTTCTTTGCAGTAGGGAAAAATTGGTTTTTCGCAAAACCTTATAACCATAGAGCTTTTCCACCAGCCATATATGCATGTAGTATAGGCTTATTCCTTCATTACTCTCTATGTGTTACATTGCCAGCATATTCCATGTGCTGACCCGTTTTCTGGCTGCAACTTTTCATGTTGCAGACTTTTCAGACGACGAGTAAGGTGCTTTAGGTCGTGGTTCTATACTCAGTGATGCCGCTGGAGTTGATGGACTCACTTATCTTTCAAGTCTTCCGTTGTTATCGTTATTAGATGGCCTTAAGCCATATTTATTGTAATAAGTCCTCTTTTGGACAACGATGTAATAAGTGTGTGATTGCTACTCTGTTATAAATCCTTCAAAAATCTTGTGTGGTGTCGGCATTCTTGATCCGGGGATGACACCGAGCACAGAGACTTGATCCATTTGGGTCGGGTCGCTACAGAGATGGTATCAGAGCACACGCTGACTGTAGGACACGACCACTAAGTTAAAGCCATAGATCACTACTCTCTTCACATTTTCTAACTTCTCATCTTTTCTACTCTTTTAGGATGACGGACGAAAGATCAAATCGCCCAACCAGATGAAGGCACACCTTTTGGATTTCACTTGAAGGAAGTCACCAAGTACCGAACATTGGACTACCAAGCTTCACGGGACTTTCAACGCCACTCGCTGAAGAGGAGCTGGAAGATTCAAGCTCACGTTAAGGAAGGACATTCGCCCCAATCACCAAGCCTATAGAGAGTGTTTTGATTGCACCAACTCGAGTCAGGAAAGAGCATGGCAGCTCATATCACCATGGGGCGCATTGGAGAAGTTTACCAAGAAGACCTCAAGGACACCATCTACCAGATTTGCGGACGCCGAGATGAACAATGGGAGATAGTCGGCACCAAGAAGGATAGATCCATTGCAGCTTTCATCCGGAGTTAAACCAGCACATTCGGCGCCGGAGAACCGGATGTGCAATGATATGATCAAGTTGAAGGATGCGAAGGAAGGATCATCGAACTTGAAGAAGAACTAAAGTCTACACGTAAGGACTACATGGACGAGATCGTAGCTGTAGTAAGGCACAATAGCGATCTTAAGTATGAGATTGAAGAACTCAAGAAGAAATTAGCACTCAAGAATGAAGACAAGTACGTCGACTGTCCGAGCAACTACATCATCATCGACGACACCGATTCGGATCCAAGTGAACCCGACTTTGAAGACGGTCGAGCGGACATCATGGAGTCTTCCACCGGTTCAAATTAATAGATGACCCCCACATATTAATAGTATTCCCTCCATGTAAACATCATAGTACACGCACTTTTGCGATAGTTAGACCGTTGTAAGCCCTTTGTTTGAATTGAATGAAGTGATTTTGTGTGCATTTGCTCATGTACATTTGGGTAGTGTTTCTCCTTAGACCTCACTCTATTCTTAATTTCTCGTCTTTTCTAAACCCATTAGATGCCTCCGAGACGCGACCCCGGATTTGATTTTCCGCCAGAGATCACCCAGTTGATTCAGCAGCAGAACACTTTGATCCAAACATTGGTACAGAACCAAGGCAACAACAACAACCCACCACCACCACCACCACCTGCGGATCACTTGACTCGTTTCCTTAGGCTGCATCCGCGGTGTATTCGATAGCACCGAGCCGATTGTAGCAGATGATTGGCTCCGTAAGATAGGGAGGAGTTGACCACTGCGGGATGTCTGATGGAGAAAAGGTGAAGTTTGCTGCACACCAGCTTGAAAGACCCGCAGCTGACATGGTGGGAGAATTTACAGCCACTTACCCCAGAGACACTGTCACATGGGATCAGTTTCAACAAGCTTTCCAGCTTGCCCATGTCTCGGCGGGAGCTATGGCCATGAAGAAGCGTGAGTTTCGCAATTTATGCCAAGGAGGAAGGACTGTTGGCAATATGTGGATGATTTTAGTAAGTTAGCACGTTATGCCCCGGATGACGTTGCTACGGATGCACTAAGGGAGAAGTTTCGGAAGGACTGAATGATGAGTTAAGCATGCAGTTGATGGTAGCAAGTTTCAATAACTACCAGGAGTTGGTAGACCGTGCCCTCATGATTGAAGGAAAGCAGCGTGACAAATTGAGAATCGCAAGAGGAAGTATGGGGGGGAAGTATAACTCGGAGCCAATGAAGCCCGTTATACCCCTAAGCAGGAGTTCGGTTTGACATACCCATGGAGGAGGTAGTTCGCACAACCATAATGGCCACAAAATGGTAATGGGAATGGAGGAAGCAACGGCGAACCGGACCACACCATCAACCCCAACCAAGAAAGACCTGAGCCATGTCACCTGTTACAAGTGTTCCAAGACCGGACATTATGCAAATGGTGTCCCGAAGGCCAAGGTGGAAATGGAAGCTCGGAAAGAAGCCAAACCCTTTCAACAGGGACGGGTGAACCACATTGATGTGGAGGAGGTTGAAGATCAGCCCGATCAAGATGTCGGTAAGTTTTGGTTAAGTCATTTACTGCACTAGTTCTTTTCGATACCGGTTCAACGCATTCATACATATCAAGGGATTTGTAGAAAAGTATAGCTTGCCTACTCAGATTCTTAAAACCCTATGCTAGTAAGCTCACCGGGAGCGGAGTATATGGCGGACAAGGATGTTTTCAAGTGCCATTAAGTATAGGAAGGCATGTGTTCCGACGGATTTGATCATTTTGGAATCCCAAGGATTGGATGTGATTCTTGGTATGGATTGGCTGTCGATGTATGGGGAAACATCGATTGCGCAAGTAAGACGATTTTGCTCACAACACGGAAGGAAGAAGGATTAGGTATGTATCGCGACATGGACCAAATAGGAATCAAGTAAATTCCTTATCGAGTCATGCGGGAAGAGGTGCGGTGGTGAAGGATTACCACGATGTATTTCACGAGGAATTGCCAGAATGCCACGGATAGAGACATTGAGTTTTGATTGAGCTTTTGCTGTCATGGGCCCAATATCGGCGACCATACGGGATGCCCCATACGAGATTTGGCGGAAATCAAGAAGCGATTAAGGAGCTATTGGATAAAGGTTATATCGCCCAAGTTCTTCGCTTTGGGGATCACCCGTACTTTTAGTAGAGAATAAGGACGGATCGTTAAGGATGGTTGTTGACTATCGCGGTTTAAATGAAGTAACAATCAAGAACAAGTACCCACTACCAATGATAAATGATCTGTTTGATCGTTTGCAAGGAGCTAAAGTGTTTTCCAAGATCGATTTGCGATCAGGGTACCATCAGTTGAAGATTCGAGAGCAGGACATACCTAAGACAGCATTTACCACGAGATATGGACTGTATGAATATACCGTTATGTCATTTGGACTGACTAACGCGCCTGCCTATTTCATGAACCTGATGAACAAAGTGTTTATGGAGTTTTTGGATAAGTTCGTCGTGGTGTTCATAGATGATATTTTGGTTTTGTCGAAGAATGAAGAGGAACATAAGGAACATTTGCGATTGGTTTTGGAGAAACTAAGGGAACATCAGTTATATGCCAAGTTCAACAAATGTGAGTTTTGGCTAAAGGAAGTTGGATTTCTTGGACATGTTATATCCGGAGAAGGGATAGCAGTTGACCCCACGAAGGTTGAGACCGTAACCAAATGGGAAGCACCAACGACAGTTGGAGAGATCCGAGTTTCCTTGGACTCGCAGGATACTACCAAGATTCATTGAGAATTTCTCAAGGATTGCAAAGCCTATGACGGAATTGCTGAAAAAGGATACCAAGTTCATATGGATTTGAGGATTGTGAGGCAAGTTTTAGGAGTTGAAGAAAAGATTGGTTACCTCACCGGTGTTAATTTTGCGGATCGGACCAAGGATTATGAGGTGTATTGCGGCGCTTCACGCCGAGGACTTGGAGCAGTGCTTATGCAGGAAGGAAGAGTTGTTTCAGTATGCTTCACGACAGCTTAAGCCTCATGAGTTGAATTATGCCACACATGATTTGGAGTTAGCAGCCGTTGTGCATGCATTGAAGACATGGAGACATTTTCTCATTGGAAATCATTGTGAGGTGTACACGGATCACAAGAGTTTGAAGTACATCTTCACGCAGAAGGAATTAAATCTCAAGGCAGAGGAGATGGTTGGAGCTTATTAAGGATTTGATAATGAGATTGCATTATCACCCCGGGAAGGCTAACGTTGTAGCAGACGCATTGAGCCGTAAGAGCCACGTCAATACACTAATGATGGGGGGAATACCCAAGGAGTTAGCCGAGGACCTTCGAGAGCTATGTTTGGAAATAGTCCCGGGAGGCTATGTAGCAGCATTGGAGATTCAATCTACGTTAATGGACAAAATCAGATAAGCTCAAAAGGCAGATAAGGAAGTTGCCTCTATAAAGGAGAAAATGAGCGAAGGAAAAGCAAATGGATTTCGTGAGGATGAGCACGATACCCTATGGTTTGAGGACCGTGTTTATGTGCCAAATGACCCGGAGATCAGGAAGTTGATTCTGCAAGAGGCACATGATTTGCCCTACTCGATTCACCCAGGAAATACCAAGATGTATTTAGATTTGAAGGAAATGTTCTGGTGGACCGGAATGAAGAAGGATATTGCAGAGTATGTAGCAGTTTGTGATGTATGTCAAAGGGTGAAGGCAGAACATCAGAAGCCAGCATGATTGTTGCAGCCATTGCCGATACCCGAATGGAAGTGGGATAAACTAGGCATGGATTTCATCACAGGTTTGCCAAAGACTCGTTCAGGCTATGACTCGATTTGGGTTATAGTCGACCGCTTGTGAAGGTAGCTCATTTCATTCGATCAAGACTACCTATAGCGAGTGCTAAGTTGGCAAAGATATACATGACCAGAATTGTGTGTTTGCACGGAGTTCCGAGGAGTATCGATCGGATAGAGGAACCCAATTTACCTCAAAGTGGAATCAGTTGCACGAAACATTGGGAACCAGGCTGGAATTCAGTACAGCTTTCCACCCACAGACCGATGGACAGACTGAGAGAGTCAATCAGATTTTGGAGGATATGCTGAGAGCTTGTGCACTAGATTATGGATCTAGTTGGGATGATAACTTGCCGTATGCAGAGTTTTCTTATAACAACAGTTACCAAACCAGCTTGAAGATGGCACCTTTCGAGGCTTTGTACGGAAGGAGGTGCAGGACACCGTTATCATGGGACGAAGTTGGAGACCGTCGGTTGTTTGGACCAGATTTGATTAAGGAGTCTGAACAGAAGGTTAAGTTGATTCGCGACAGGCTCAAGGTAGCCCAGTCCAGACAAAAAAGCTATGCGGATTCAAAATGCAAGGCGATAGAATACGAAGTTGGAGACAGAGTTTATCTTAGAGTATCCCCACTTCGAGGAGTTAAGCGTTTTGGAGTTAAAGGAAAATTAGCACCACGTTTTGTTGGACCGTATAGGATCTTGCAACGCATGGGAGAAGTTGCTTATAAACTGGTATTGCCAGAGGGACTGTCAGGAGTTCATGATGTATTCCATGTTTCTCAGCTGAAGAAATGTCACGCCGTTAGGAGATACCGTGCCACTTGAAGCAATTCAGTTGAAGGATGATTTGACATATGAGGAGAAACCAGTTAAGATTCTCGATTATGCCAGCAGAGTTACTCGCAGCAAGGTTATCAAGTTTTGCAAAGTTCAGTGGAGCCACTGAAGGAAATATGCCCTAGAGGCAATAATAAAAGTTATTATTTATTTCCTTATATCATGATAAATGTTTATTATTCATGCTAGAATTGTATTAACCGGAAACATAATACATGTGTGAATATATAGACAAACAGTATGTCACTAGTATGCCTCTACTAGACTAGCTTGTTAATCAAAGATGGTTATGTTTCCTAACCATGAACAAGGAGTTGTTATTTGATTAACAAGGTCACATCATTAGTTGAATGATCTGATTGACTTGACCCATTCCGTTAGCTTAACAGTTGATCGCTTAGTATGTTAATGCTTTCTTCATGACTCATACATGTTCCTATAACTATGAGATTATGCAACTCCCGTTTACGGAGGAACACTTTGGTACTACCAAACGTCACAACGAATCGGGTGATTATAAAGGAGTACTACTGGTGTCTCCAAAGGTACTTGTTGGGTTGGCGTATTCGAGATTAGGTTTTGTCACTCCGATTGTCGGAGAGGTATCTCGAGCCTTCTCGGTAATGCACATCACTTAAGCCTTGCAAGCATTACAACTAATGAGTTAGTTGTGAGATGATGTATTACGAACGAGTAAAGAGACTTACCGTAACGAGATTGAACTAGGTATTGGATACCGACGATCGAATCTCGGGTAAGTAACATACCGATGACAAAGGGAACAACGTATGTCGTTGCAGCGGTTTGACCGATAAAGATCTTCAGAGAATATGTAGGAACCAATATGGGCATCCAGGTTCCGCTATTGGTTATTGACCGAGAATGGTTCTAGGTCATGTCTACATAGTTCTCGAACCCGTAGGGTCCGCACGCTTAACGCTTCGATGACAGTTCATAATGAGTTTATAAGTATTGATGCACGAAGGTTGTTCGAGTCCGGATGTGATCACGGACATGACGAGGAGTCTCGAAATGGTCGAGACATAAAGATTGATATATTGGAAGCCTACATTTGGACATCGGAAGTGTTCGGGTGAAATCGGATTTTACTCGAGTACCGGAGGTTACCGGAACCCCGGAGGTCAATGGGCCTTAATGGGCCATAGGAGAAGAGGAAGGGCAGCCCAAGGTGGGCTGCGCCCTCCCCTCTAGTCCGAATAGGACAAGAAGGGGCGGCGCCCTTCCCCTTCTCCTCCTCCAATCCTAGTCCAACTAGGAGGGGGGAGTCCTACTCGGTGGGAGTAGGACTCCTCCTTGTCGCGCCTCCTATAGGGCCGCCACCTCCCCTTGTCTCCTTTATATCTGGGGCAGGGGCACCCCAAGACACACAAGTTGATCTACGGATCTTTCCTTAGCCGTGTGCGGTGCCCCTTCCACCATATTCCACTTGGTCATATCGTCGGAGCTTAGGCGAAGCCCTGCGCCGGAGAAGTCATATCGTCGCGGAGCTTAGCGAAGCTCTGCGTCGGTGGAGCATCAACATCGTCACCACGCCGTCGGTTGTGAAACTCATCCCGACACTTTGCTGGATCGAGTCCGGGATCGTCATCGAGCTGAACGTGTGTGAACACGGAGGTGCCGTGACGTTCGGTACTTGGATCGGTCGGATCGTGAAGGCGCACGACTACATCAACAGCGTTGTTATAACGCTTCCGCTTACGGTCTACGAGGGTACGTGGACGGACACTCTCCCCTCTCGTTGCTATGCCATCACGATGATCTTGCGTGATCGTAGGAAAATTTTGAAATTACTACGTTCCCCATCAGTGGCATCCGAGCCTGGTTTTATGCGTTGATGTCATATGCACGAGTAGAACACAAGTGAGTTGTGGGCGATACAAGTCATACTTCCTACCAGCATGTCATACTTTGGTTCAGCGGTATTGTGAGATGAAGCGGCCCGGACCGACATTACGCCGACGCTTACGCGAGACTGGTTTCACCGCCCGAGCACTCGTTGCTTAAAGGTGACGGCGGGTGTCTGTCTCTCTCACTTTAGTTGAACCGAGTGGCTACGCCCGGTCCTTGAGAAGGTTAAAGCGGAGTCTATTTGACGAAGTATCGTTGTGGTTTTGATCGCGAGGTAAGAACGGTTCTTGCTCAGCCCGTAGCAGCCACGTAAAACTTGCAACAACAAAGTAGAGGACGTCTAACTTGTTTTTGCAGGGCATGTTGTGATGTGATATGGTCAAGGCGTGATGCTATATTTTATTGTATGAGATGATCATGTTTTGTAACCGAAGTTATCGGCAATCGGCGAGAGCCATATGGTTGTCGCTTTATTGTATGAAATGCAAGCGCCATGTAATTGCTTTACTTTATCACTAAGCGTTAGCGATAGTCGTAGAAGCAATAGTTGGCGAGACGACAACGATGCTGCGATGGAGATCAAGGTGTCGCCGGTGGCGATGGTGATCATGGCGATTGCCGGAGATGGAGATCACAAGCACAAGATGATGATGGCCATATCATATCACTTATATTGATTGCATGTGATGTTTATCCTTTATGCATCTTATCTTGCTTTGTTTGACGGTAGCATTATAAGATGATCTCTCACTAAAAATTATCAAGTAGTGTTCTCCCGAGTATGCACCGTTGCCAAAGTTTCGTCGTGCGAGACACCACGTGATGATCGGGTGTGATAAGCTCACGTCCATCTACAACGGGTGCAAGCCAGTTTTGCACACGCAGAATACTCAGGTTATACTTGACGAGCCTAGCATATCTGAGATATGGCCTCGGAACACGGAGACCGAAAGGTCGAACGTGAATCATATAGCAGATATGATCAACATAAGATGTTCACCATTGAAAACTACTCCATCTCACGTGATGATCGGTTATGGTTTAGTTGATTTGGATCACGTGATCACTTAGATAACTAGAGAGATGTCTGTCTAAGTGGGAGTTCTTTAGTAATATGATTAATTGAACTTAAATTTATCATGAACTTAGTACTGATAGTATTTTGCTTGTCTATGTTTCTTGTAGATAGATGGCTCGTCTTTGTTGTTCCGTTGAATTTTAATGCGTTCCTTGAGAAAGCAAAGTTGAAAGATGATGGTAGCAATTACACGGACTGGGTCCGTAATTTGAGGATAATCCTCATTGCTGCACAGAAAAGTTACGCCTGGAAGCACCGCTGGGTGACAGAACTGCTGCAGATCTTGAGCGAAGTTGTGAACGTCCGCAAAGCGAGTGATGACTACTCTATAGTTCATTGTGCCATGCTTTACGGCTTAGAACCGGGTCTTCAACGACGTTTTGAGCGTCATGGAGCATATGAGATGTTCCAGGAGTTGAAGTTGATATTTCAAAGAATGCCCGGATTGAGAGATATGAAGTCTCCAATAAGTTCTATAGCTGCAAGATGGAGGAGAACAGTTACGTCGGTGAGCACATACTCAAAATGTCCGGTATTACAATCACTTGAATCAACTGGAGTTAATCTTCCGGATGATTGTGTCATTGATGTAATTCTTCAATCACCGCCACCAAGCTACAAAGGCTTCGTGATGAACTATAATATGCAAGGGTTAGTAAAGACTATGCTCGAGCTCTTCGCAATGCTAAAAGCTGCGGAGGTAGAAATCAAAAAGGAGCATCAAGTGTTGATGGTCAACAAGACCACTAGTTTCAAGAAGAAAGGCAAAGGGAAGAAGAAGGAACTTCAAGAAGAACAGCAAACAAGTTCTGATCGGGAGAAGAAACCCAAGTCGGACCTAAGCCCAAATCGAGTGCTTCTACCGCAAGCGATGGTCCTCGAAGCGGAACTGCCCCAAGTATTTGGCGGATAAGAAGGATGGCAAAGTGAACAAAGGTATATGTGATATACTTGTTATTGATGTGTACCTTACTAGAGCTCGTGATAGTACTGGTATTTGATCTGGTTACATTGCTAATATTTGCAACTCAAACAGAACTACGGATTGCTTAACACGGCAAAGGACGAGGTGACGATGCGCGTGGGAAGCGGTTCCAAAGTCGATGTGATCGCAATCGGCACGCTACCTCTACATCTACCTTCGGATTAGTTTTAGACCTGAATAATTGTTATTTGGTGCCGCGTTGAGCATGAACATTATATCTGGATCTTGTTTAATGCGAGACGGTTATTCATTTAAATCAGAGAATAATGGTTGTTCTATTTATATGAATAATATCTTTTATGGTCATGCACCCTTGAAGAGTGGTCTATTTTAATGAATCTCGATAGTAGTGATACACATATTCATAATGTTGAAACCAAAAGATGCAGAGTTGATAATGATAGTGCAACTTATTTGTGGTAATCGCCGTTTAGGTCATATCGGTGTAAAACGCATGAAGAAACTCCATCTTGATGGACTTTGGAGTCACTTGATTATGAATCACTTGGCACTTGCGAACCGTGCCTCATGGGCAAGATGACTAAAACTCCGTTCTCGGTACTATGGAGAGAGCAACAGATTTATTGGAAATCATACATACGGATGTATGTGGTCCAATGAATGTTGAAGCTCGTGGCGGATATCGTTATTTTCTCACCTTCACAGATGATTTGAGCAGATATGGGTATATCTACTTAATGAAACATAAGTCTGAAACATTTGAAAAGTTCAAAGAATTTCAGAGTGAAGTTGAAAATCATCGTAATAAGAAAATAAAGTTTCTACGATCTGATCGTGGAGGCGAATATTTGAGTTACTGAGTTTGGTCTACATTTGAAACAAAGCGGAATAGTTTCGCAACTCACGCCACCCGGAACACCACAGCGCAATGGTGTGTCCGAGCGTCGAATCGCACTTTCTTTGGATATGGTGCGATCTATGATGTCTCTACAGATTTACCGCTATCATTTTGGGGTTATGCTCTTGAGACGGCCGCATTCACGTTAAATAGGACACCGTCAAAATCCGTTGAGACGACGCCTTATGAACTATGGTTTAGCAAGAAACCAAAGTTGTCGTTTCGAAAGTTTGGGGTTGCGATGCTTATGTGAAGAAACTTCAACCTGATAAGCTTGAACCCAAATCGGAGAATGTGTCTTCATAGGATACCCAAAGGAGACAATTGGGTACACCTTCTATCACAGATCCGAAGGCAAGACATTCGTTGCTAAAATGGATCCTTTCTAGAGAAGGAGTTTCTCTCGAAAGAAGTGAGTGGGAGGAAAGTGGAACTTGATGAGGTAATAGTACCAGCTCCCTTATTGGAAAGTAGTTAAATCACGAAATCAGTTTCGTAACACCTACACCATTAGTGAGGAAGATAATGATGAAGATCATGAAACTTCAGATCAAGTTGTCCTTGAATCAGAGATCAACCAGAACGAAATCCGCACTGAGTGGTACGGTAATCCTATTCGGAAGTCATGTTACTTGACCATGGCGAACCTCGAACTATGAAGAAGCGATGGTGAGCCCAGATTCGCAAAATGGCTGGAAGCCATGAAATCTGAGATGGGATCCATGTATGAGAACAAAGTATGGACTTTGGTTGACTTGCCGATGATCGGCAAGCCATTGAAAATAAATGGATCTTTAAGAAGAAGACGACGCCGATGGTAATGTAAGCTGTCTACAAAGCTCGACTTGTCGCGAGAGGTTTTCGACAAGTTCAAGGGGTTGACTACGATGAGACTTTCTCACCGTAGCGATGCTTAAGTCTGTCCGAATCATGTTAGCAATTGCGCATTTTATGATTATGAAATTTGGCAAATGGATGTAAAACCGCATTCTTGAATGGATTTCTAGAAGAAGAGTTGTATATGATGCAACCAGAAGGTTTTGTCGATCCAAAAGGTGCTAACAAAGTGTGCAAGCTCCAACGATCAATTTATGGTGCGGTGCAAGCCTCTCGGAGTTGGAATAAGCGCTTTGATAGTGTGATCAAAGCATATGGGTTTGTCTGAGACTTTTGGAGAAGCCTGTATTTACAAGAAAGTGAGTGGGAGGTCAGAGCATTTCTAATATTATATGTGGACGACATATTATTGATTGGAAATGATATAGAATTTCTGGATAGCATAAAAGGATACTTGAATAAAAGTTTTCAATGAAAGACCTCGGTGAAGCTGCTTACATATTGGGCATCAAGATCTATAGAGATAGATCAAGGCGCTTGATTGGACTTTCACAAAGCACATACCTTGATAAAGTTTTGAAAAAGTTCAAAATGGATCAGCAAAGAAAGGTTTTTGCACGTGTTACAAGGTGTAAGATTGAGTCGGACTCAATGCCCGACCACAAGCAGAAGATAGAGAGAAGATGAAAGATGTTCCTATGCTTCAGCCATAGGCTCTATCATGTATGCAATGTGTGTACCGGACGACATATGCTTAGCTGTAAGCTTGGCGGGGAAGGTACCAAAGTAATCCAGAGTGGATCAATGGACAGCGTCAAGAACATCTGAAATACGAAAAGGACTAAGGATATGTTTCTCGTATATGGAGGTGACAAAGAGCTAGTCGTAAATGGTTACGTCGATGCAAGCTTTGACACTCGATCCGGACGATTCTAAATCGCAAACCGGATCGTATTTTTATTAAGCGGGGAGCTGTCGGTTGGTGCAGTTCTAAACAAAGCGTCGTGGCGGGATCTACATGTGAAGCGGAGTACATAGCTGCTTGAAGCAGCGAATGAAGGAGTGCGGATGAAAGAGTTCATTTCCGATCTAGGTGTCATACCTAGTGCATCGGGACCGATGAAGATCTTACGTGACAATCTTGGTGCAATTGCCTTGGCAAAGGAATCCAGGTTTCACAAGAGGACCAAGCACATCAAGAGACGCTTCAATGCCATTCGGGACCAAGTCCAAGTGGGAGACATAGAGATTTGCAAAATACATACGGATCTGAATGTTGCAGACCGTTGACTAAGCCTCTTCCACGAGCAAAACATGATCAGCACCAAGACTCCATGGGTGTTAGGATCATTACTATGTAATCTAGATTATTGACTCTAGTGCAAGTGGGAGGCTGAAGGAAATATGCCCTAGAGGCAATAATAAAAGTTATTATTTATTTCCTTATATCATGATAAATGTTTATTATTCATGCTAGAATTGTATTAACCGGAAACATAATACATGTGTGAATATATAGACAAACAGTATGTCACTAGTATGCCTCTACTAGACTAGCTTGTTAATCAAAGATGGTTATGTTTCCTAACCATGAACAAGGAGTTGTTATTTGATTAACAAGGTCACATCATTAGTTGAATGATCTGATTGACTTGACCCATTCCGTTAGCTTAACAGTTGATCGTTTAGTATGTTAATGCTTTCTTCATGACTCATACATGTTCCTATAACTATGAGATTATGCAACTCCCATTTACCGGAGGAACACTTTGGGTACTACCAAGCGTCACAACGAATCGGGTGATTATAAAGGAGTACTACAGGTGTCTCCAAAGGTACTTGTTGGGTTGGCGTATTTGAGATTAGGTTTTGTCACTCCGATTGTCGGAGAGGTATCTCGAGCCTTCTCGGTAATGCACATCACTTAAGCCTTGCAAGCATTACAACTAATGAGTTAGTTGTGAGATGATGTATTACTGAACGAGTAAAGAGACTTACGTAACAGATTGAACTAGGTATTGGATACCGACGATCGAATCTCGGGTAAGTAACATACCGATGACAAAGGAACAACGTATGTCGTTGTGCGGTTTGACCGATAAAGATCTTCGTAGAATATGTAGGAACCAATATGGGCATCCAGGTTCCGCTATTGGTTATTGACCGAGAATGGTTCTAGGTCATGTCTACATAGTTCTCGAACCCGTAGGGTCCGCACGCTTAACGCTTCGATGACAGTTCATAATGAGTTTATAAGTATTGATGCACGAAGGTTGTTGAGTCCGGATGTGATCACGGACATGACGAGGAGTCTCGAAATGGTCGAGACATAAAGATTGATATATTGGAAGCCTACATTTGGACATCGGAAGTGTTCCGGGTGAAATCGGGATTTTATCGAGTACCGGAGGTTACGGAACCCCCGGAGGTCAATGGGCCTTAATGGGCCATAGGAGAAGAGGAAGGGCAGCCCAAGGTGGGCTGCGCCTCCCCCTCTAGTCCGAATAGGACAAGAAGGGCGGCGCCTTCCCCTTCTCCTCCTCCAATCCTAGTCCAACTAGGAAGGGGGAGTCCTACTCGGTGGGAGTAGGACTCCTCCTTAGTCGCGCCTCCTATAGGGCCGCCACCTCCCCTTGTCTCCTTTATATCTGGGGCAGGGGCACCCCAAGACACACAAGTTGATCTACGGATCTTTCCTTAGCCGTGTCGGTGCCCCTTCCACCATATTCCACTTCGGTCATATCGTCGCGGAGCTTAAGCGAAGCCCTGCGCGGAGAAGTCATATCGTCGCGGAGCTTAGGCGGCTCTGCGTCGGTGGAGCATCAACATCGCCACCACGCCGTCGTCTTGTGAAACTCATCCCCGACACTTTGCTGGATCGAGTCAGGGATCGTCATCGAGCTGAGCGATGTCTTTGAACACGGAGGTGCCGTATGTTCGGTACTTGGATCGGTCGGATCGTGAAGGCGTCGACTACATCAACCGCGTTGTTATAACGCTTCGCTTACGGTCTCACGAGGGTGCGTGGGCGGACACTCTCCCTCTCGTTGCTATGCCATCACGATGATCTTGCGTGATCGTAGGAAAATTTTGAAATTACTACGTTCCCCATCAGCCACCACACTGAGGATGAAGCCACCTGGGAAAGAGAAGAAGATTTGCTCAAGGACCACCCTCACCTATTTTCTAGCCAACCCGAATCTCGAGGGCGAGATTCATCTTAAGGGGGGTAGGTTTGTAACATCCCAAATTTTCAATTTGGAATGTTATACATTAAGTCATCATGCATTGCATATTTTCTCGCATTTTGCCGATCCTAGAAATTTCACGCAACTCAAGGACCCTCGGAGAGAGTTGGAGATTTCGAAATTTTCATATTTGAGTTTCCTCGAATTATGAAAAAGAGGATCATTTGATTGTATTTATTTCATCTTCAAATAATTTTCCAAATTCAAAATATGAGAGGAATAATATGACTTTCCCAAAATTAGGAAAATGAAGATTTAATAAATAAATCAAATTTTGGATTTTCTCGGAGTTTATTTGCCTTAGGGAAAATGCGTGATTTCAAAAAAAATTGCATTTTAGGCCCCGAGTAAAAGTTCATTTTGTTCGACTCATTTTTAGGAGTCGGGGAAAATTTACTTTGTAAATTTTTAGAGTTCGTTTAGATTTTTATTTTATGCGTTTTTCTGCTGATATTTTATAAAAAAGCATGGCCTTGATCGGGCCAAGGGCCCACCAGCGCCTTCAGCGTCTTGGCGCTTGCATCACAGCGCCGCCGCCGCCCGGCGAATCGAGGAGGATTCCTCCTCCTCCTCCTTTGCTTGCCCCTCCCCAAGCCACCCCTTTCCCCCTTTAAATACCCAACACCCCCTCTCTCTCCCACAACCCATGTGCCGCCGCCTAACCCGCACCGCCGCGCCGCCACTTGCGCGCCGCCGCGCCGCCGTTGCTCGTCGTCGCCCGCCGCCTAACCGCCTTCGACGAGCCCGCCTCGTCGAGGTAGCCACGCCGCGCCACCCTTCCCTCGGTTCGGTTCCGGTTTTCTTCTTCCGTTGTTCGGTTTTTTTTTTTGAAACCCTAGATCGGTTTTATTTCCGGTTTTGTTGTTTAGCGAGCGTTCGCCGGACCGTTCGTCTTAACGAACGTGATCACCGGTTATTCCCGGTTAACGGACGTCCGTCCGTTTAACCGTTCATCGTTTTTCTTTTAATCGGATTTATTCCGCTATTTTTTTGATCGCGATTTCAGATCCGATCTTCGTTCTAGTTTATCTTCTCGCTCGTTTATCGGAATCAGGTGATTCAAGCGCCTCGAGTTTCGTTTCGAAACCGCCGTTCCGACTAATCAACTTAAACAAAGTTTTGCTACTGTAAAATTTGACCTAGTTTCAACTTGCTAGAACCGAGCTGTTTTCTTCCGCCGGTTGTTTTCCGTTGTTTTGTTCGATTCGTTTTCTTTTGCAACCAGGGTTCTTAAGTTGAAATTTCTGGTCAGATCTGTTATTCGAGATTTACCCGTGCATTAGATGAGTACTTATTGTATGCTTGTTGTTTGTCTGCGATAGATCACCCGGAGTGCGCCGCTTGTTACTTCGAATCTCTAGGTTTCGCGGATCATCAGCAAGGCAAGTAACACTTGATCATACTTTTTTTCTACTACCCAGTTTTATTGCATTAGATCAATCCTCAAACATTGCATGATTAGGATCTAATTAAATTATGGGATGGGAAGTAGATGAGGTAGTACCTATTACCTGTTTTACTTATGAAACCTTAGGAGTTACTTCTACGTTTGCTTATTTGCCATGCTATGCTAGTAGACGTGGATTGGGTGAGTGATATCCATGACAGATGTGAGTTTGTAACTTAATGGTTTATCTAAGGTGGCAACTTAAACACACATCAGGGTGGATTGAGGCACCTGGGGTATCCAGTGATTGCCTGTTTTTTTTTATGGACCGCCACCCAGGCTCAAAGGGATCATAAGATTATTCATGCTAGTAACTTCCGTGTGCAGCCACAAGCCACTATGGGCTCTGGCATAGTTGACTAAGTCGTGCGAACTCTTATAGTGGTGGACTAGCGGATGTAGGGGATGTAGGTGTGCGGTCTACCCATCGAAGGTGCTAGCACTTACGAAAGACTATGTCTCGTCATCCGTTTCTCAAACACCTGCGAGTACAAGAAACCAAGCGGAGGCGATCGAGTCTTGTGGGGAAAAGTCATAAACCTCTGCAGAGTGTATAAACTAATCATGATTAGCGGTGTCCCGGTTATGGACATCTTGAGTATCTAGTACTTGAATATCATGTGAATCTCATCATGTTACTTAATATAATTTGTTTGGGTTTTAGTGAGTACTTTTAATTGGGATTGAGGATCTGTCAACCATTCTCAATGTTTAACAACCATGATAGTTAAACAAATTTATTTCTTTCGATGAGGGAAAAATTGGTTTTCGCAAAACCTTATAACCATAGAGCTTTTCCACCAGCCATATATGCATGTAGTATAGGCTTATTCCTTCGTTACTCTCTATGTGTTACATTGCCAAGCATATTCCATGTGTGACCCGTTTCGGATTTGCAACTTTTCATGTTGCGAGACTTTTGAACGACAGTAAGGTGCTTTAGGTCGTGGTTCTATACTCGATGATGTCACTGGAGTTGATGGACTCACTTATCTTCCAAGTCTTCCTTCGTTATCGTTATTAGATGGCCTTAAGCCATATTTATTGTAATAAGTCCTCTTTTGGACAACGATGTAATAAGTGTGTGATTGCTACTCGCTATAAATCCTTCAAAATCTTGTGTGGTGTCGACATTCGATCCGGGGATGACACCGAGCACGAGACTTGATCCATTGGTCGGGTCGCTTCTGAGCATGGACATCAATCCAACACACTTGCAACAAATTGGCCGCCATCTTTGGCTTTGAGTACTGCGAGAAGTGTCCCTTCGAAGGAAAAGAACTCGAGTCATCCGACCGGTCAAAGGCGCTGCCAAAGCCATCCGCTCGACAAAGCAGATCTCCGCACCATCGGTAGCAGAGGAAGGAGAAGAACGGCGGCGACAAATCATACCAACAAGGAAGAAGAAAGGTCTTCGTCTCCCCGCCTCCATCGCCCATCCGAGGATCCAAGCGGCGATTCCGATGGACCTCCGATCACCATAGCCCGCGACCTCGGCGAGATCCGGGATCCCCAACACCATCGGCTCCTAGGCGAAGGCAAAAGCCTCGCCGACCGCAAGCGGGCCGGAGAAACTTATTCCGACGCGACACCACCGCAACGGTCTCGGCAGCGTCTCCCTCAACCCTAACCCTACCACACACCCACCTAGCGAACAGACCCGAGGTTCCCCCTCCCTCCCGCCGCCGGAGCGGTCGACGGAGAGAGAGGGAACCGGCGGCGTCACCGGCGGCGCGCAAGGGATCCCTCTTTGCCTCCTTTATCGCTAGATCCTACTTTTCCGGTGCAAGAGGCCGAGGTCCTACCGCGTTACGATTCTGACCAACAACAGACTCCTCTCAAACCAAACAAACACATGACGCTTTGTTCACCTTCGCCCGTTTCCGGCATAAGTCACGGGCTCACTAAACAACGACCCCTCGCTCCCTTAAACACCAATCTTTTCCTCTGCCTACAGTGGGGACCGGCGAGACGGCGGATGGGTGCCGATCTTCTCTGGCACGATCGCCGGTCCGGCTGGCCTCCGCGGCTCTTCGATATTCTATTAGGTTAAGTTCGCGTTGCTGGTGTGGTGTCCTGCATCGTCGTCCCGTCCATCTCTGCCTCTGTTCCGGCCAAGATAGCTCCAACGCTGCTTGTGAAGTTGGTTCCATCAGAATCGGACCGGTCGCTTGGGATATTGGTGTCCGGACCTGGCTTGGCCTAGAAAGACCGGACAAGCCTCTGTTGACAGCGATGTTTGGAGGAGCTCTGCATCCACCTCCTCCGGTGAGCGTTCAACGGTGTGCTGTCATAGCTGATTACTGCAGCAATGGTAGCCTTTTTCCAAGCATAGTTCCTGCAACTGGGAAGGAAAGCCATCCAGGACACACTTTTGTATCAGCGATGGGTTTGCAGGTAAGGACGAAAAACTTCAGAGTACGGTTATGATAGGAACTTTGGTCTTCCTTCTGCCTTTTTTTTTTTGCATTCTGCAGGCAAGAGAAAAAATCTGGAACGCTCTCATGTATCAGGTTAGTCCAGATCATAAACCCCACCTAAAAAAATCTGAACTTTATTTTCAACACATGCACCTGCCATTCTCAATCCTAACTGGATTGGGTCAATACATGTAATTTAAGAAATTCTTACAGATCCCATTTAGACTTGATGGATATTTTTCTTCCTGCAGACCTAATTTAGAGCTGAGGTGGCTATTTTCTTTCACATGATTATCTGAGCATTTCAACAAAGTATGCAGAGGGAAGACACTTGATTGCTAGATATATCCAAACATGGAATTATGTTCTTCAGTATATATATATATATATATATATATATATATATATATATATATATATATATTTCTCCTTTTGTTGTGCTCAGATAATCATCTCAAGTCGTTTGACACATTGATTAAATTTCCATATGTCGTCTCAATATTAAACCTAACATAACCAAACTTATCAGCTTGTGCTTTTTTATTAAATACAAACATTTCTGCCTCTATACCCTTTTCTTCTAACAGTGAACGTATATGATTAGCTAATAATGTATATATGCATGTGCAACTATTCTTGATATTATATTTGAATTATATTTATTAATATTGAATCCAAATTGCTTGCACTATGAATGCTGCAGCAACGTGCGGGGTAGTATCTAGTTTCTCCTCATTCTAAAACATAATGTTTTAGACATGCAACATGCATGGTCTCAAAAAATGCAACTTTGACCATTACTGTTTTGCATATGAATAAATCGTAACAAATTAGAAAAACAACTTGAACCATATTAGGGAAGTTAGTGCCTTTTGGCATGTCTCAATAATTTGCGCGGGCAATGACTTAATTTCTTACTATTTAAGTTCTTACATGAGAATGTTGATTTGTGTTTTTCTAACGTGATGTTTTCTAGGAAATATCTTTATTTTTCCTTCATATTATGCTTTTAGTATATAGATTTGTGAGACAATATGGGATTATATAGACAGCTATGTTCATTTGTGTGTGTGTGGGGGGGCACTGCCCCTGCCTTGGATCAAGTTATGAAGGATATTTTTTGGGAGAAATTAGATTGAATTTTTGAGCAAGTTCCGCCACTTCTAACAATGGGTCGTTCCAAGGGTTGGTGATTCCTGTATGACTTGCCCGTCAACATGCAAGGATAGATGTTCAAGCAGCTGCAAGTCAGAAGTGCCCACCCCTGACTTCATAATGGGTCGTCTGGTTGTGTGTCTTTCCGGTGTCTACGCGACGTGCAGAGAGGTGGAGCAGCTACGCTGGTCGCCATCGACCCTACGAGCCGGGTGGGACAACGTCAAGGGGGTCTCACCTTCCCGACCCTCCTTTTCGGCTGTGCGTCGCGCTCATAAAGTACTTGTTCTTCACTGCCTACCCTGTGGGTCGCCTAAGCTTCACATGTTCCACCGTGATGGCCTGATGGGGAAGAATAGAGCTTCCAGGGGCGCCGGCTTCTTGTCGCATGCCCCGAGCAGCGCCGCCATATCTTGAAACCGGGCATCGTGGCGCTGGGACTAAACACAGAGGCGAAGCTAGGACATTAGGGTTCCTTGTGGTACAACCTGACTAGTGTGTTCAAGTTATTATTTTTTCAAAGTTATGATGGAACACAAGTCTACACCTTCATAATCAAATTGCTCAAATTTTCAATCAAATTTTGCTAAAAACAAATAGGGCACGGTTTGAACTTTGAACAGCGTGAGATGACCGTTTCCCTCCCGCTTGTCCTTTTCTCCTCACGCGTCTCTTCTCCCTATAAAACCAAGCAAGCTTCCATTCGCACGCACCTCGATCACACACTCTTCTCCCCCGTTGTTCTCGAGCTCACGTCACCAAGACCCGGGCCCCGTCATGGCCGACCGCGTCCACCCCATGCAGTCTCCGCCGCATCCCGCGTCCCCTCTGCCGCCGCCGGATCAGGAGGACGCAGCGGCAGCGGCGGCCACGGAGACCACGCCGCTCCACCCGACCTTCTACGGCCCGCCGGCGCCGCCGCCCGGGACGTACATCGTCCAGATTCCCAAGGACCAGGTCCTCCGCGTGCCGCCCCCCGACCGGGCCAGCCGGTACAAGAGTCTCGCGGAGCGCCCGGTCCGGCCCCGTCGCCTGCGCCGCGCCTGCTTTGGCGCCTGCGGGGCCGTGCTCTTCCTTGCCGTCGCCGCCGCCGTGTTCGTGGGCGCCGTGTACCTCGTCTTCCGCCCCCGCGCGCCCGCCTTCTCCGTCGCCTCCCTCTCCATCCGCGGCCTCGATGTGGCCGCCCTGCCGCCCTCTTCGCTCTCGCCGGAGCTCGACGTCGCCCTGCGCGCGGACAACGGCGCGAACAGGAAGGTGGGCGTCGACTACCGCGGCGCCGGTGAGGTGGAAGTCTCCTACTCCGGTGCGCGCCTTGCGGCCGGCCAGTGGCCGGCGTTCCACCAGGCGCCGAGGAACGTGACGGTGTTGTCCACGACGCTGAGGGGGACCGGCGTGAGCTTCAGCGACGAGCAGAGGAAGCAGCTGGCCGCGGAGCAGGCGGCGCGCGCGGTGCCGCTGACGGTGGAGGCGCGGGTGCCCGTGAGGCTGCGGTTCGGGAAGGTGCTGCGGACGTGGACGGTGGACGTGAAGGCGACGTGCCAGGTGACGGTTGACAGGCTGGCCGGCGAGGCAGCGGCGGCCAACAGAGGATGCCGGGTCAAGGTCAGGCCGTTCTTGTGGTGGTGGTGGTGACTGCTGATCGCCACCGGCGCCGGCGCCGCTCGTGGTTACCAATGTGTCAACGGCTAGCAACAGTAACAGCGGCCGAGCATTAACTGGGAAGTTATTTGGCGGTGGGGTGAATTAAATTTTGTAAATTTCAGACATGTTTCTTGTGGTGTGATTTCAATTGTTTGATTTGAGGAAATACACTATCAGTCTCAGATTTAACTGGTTAAGTACCCCCTCGGCTTGAAAAGAAAGACATGTTTGGACAACATATCGTCTTTAAAACGTACTCCCTCCTTAAAGAAATATAAGAGCGTTTAGACCACTACTTAGTGACCTGAACGCTTTTATATTTCTTTACAGAAGGAGTAATAAGTTGATACTACAAAAGGATTATTATAGAACACAACAAAATAGTTACATTGTGGAAGTAATTTTGGTCTATGCTTATAGTTTCACATAAAATTAAACTGTTTTTAAATATATTATTAGTGAAAGGTTTAAAAGCTTCCAAATATCATGTTATTTGTGGAAGTGAAAGGAGTACACATATTTCCTCTTTTTTGAAATTTTTGTTACCATTGGTATAGCTAAAGTTACCGTTGGTGGTTAACTAGTTAATTACCTTCCTTTTTTTGTTTACTTACCAACTAAGGAATCATTTTGTTTCGAATAACTAAAAAAAACAAATGAGTCCCATAGGAGTTTGAAAGGAATTTTTTTTGGCTGGAAGAAGGATTTTTCATATAAAGTTTGCTTGATTTGTAAGATCGAAACACACGGTCGCCCTGCATTAGGCATCTGCATCATTGCGATGCACACGGCCTGGCATGGCTTCAAGATGAAAGACATCATCGAGTTGCATATTCGGTTTTTCCCCTCCCATTATTGCATTTATATTGCCTGTGTCATATCAGCAGGTTTTTCTTCAGCTTGATCAGCGCAGGCCACTGAATTGACCCTGTAAAATTGCACTACAAGTCAGGAAAATCATTCTACAAGCGAGGTACAGCCTTCTTTTTTTACCAAGTCTTGGGCATGCCATTTGTACTTTTGACAAGGCATATCCTCTCTTGTTTGGTCATGACGGCGTTTGTGTTGTCAAACTCCGACTCATAAAACTCCAAATAAGATACAGCTTGTACAAATGCTAGTTTCCATTTGGTTTCCAGAGCAATATAAAAGCATGACAGAGCATAGTGCTGGAGCGGCTGGCCATGATCCCGTGCTTTGAAGCTGGTTTGTCCCGTTGCACCCTCGACATTTCTTTAATTTTTCTGAACTCAGGTGACCGAGCGATGGTTACATCGTATTCCGCTTCCTCGATCTTAATTTTTTTCATCGTGTTATCTTTCATGCGGCACTGTCGCAACGGCTTGATCTTACTCAAACCGCACTAGCGAGCTAGTCTTCTGTACTACCTTTCTTTTAACTGTTATATAATGAGCCTAAGCTAAGCTAAGGCTGGCGCAAGAAATGGATGGAATAGAACAGTTCAACAATCTATCACCACTTGTCGCAGCGTAACGTACGTAGCTATCACCTGCTGAACTAGTCTAACTTAAACCGAGCATGCAGCTGTAAGCCACTTCAGATTGTGTCTTTGGGCCCTGACGCACGCAGAGACGGCCTCCGCCCCTCGGATCGCGATCTCACGGATCTCAAGGCACGATCCAACGGCGACGACCAGATGCAGCGCGCCACATGAGGATTGACCCCGTAGAATTGTTTACTACACAGGAGAAAAATAGGGCCATGCAATGCAACACCTGAATGGCATATATAATAATTATCCTCCTACTTAAACTAACAGGGGCCGTCCTCCTTGTCTTCCCAGCTGGCTAAAGCCAGGCAGCAAACGGGCAAGCAGAGCAGGTCAAGCAAGTAACTCCAGGAAGGCAGAAACCACCAGCATAGTGATACCAGCTACTTCTTCAGAAGGACCGCATGGTGATACCAGCTACGCTATGTACACGACAAAAGCAGCATTGCATTGCATTGCCGATCTTGCTACAAAGAGCCATCACTTCTTCCTTCTCTTTGAGGGCCTGGCCGGCTGTGAAGCATCTGCAGACGCTGCCTCCTCGGCTTTGGCCATCCTCGAACTTCTCCTGGGCACGGCGGTCGACGGGCCTGCTTCTTCAGCTTCTTCCGCCAGTTCAGCCTTGACTCTGCGTTTCCTCCTCGAAGGAGGGTCGGCCGATGGGCCCTCCTGACCTTCCCCGCCGGGCTCGTTCACTTCCTCGTCACCCTCGTCCTCTCCTTCCTGCTGGGGCCACTCAGTGGCACACTGGGGACAAGCTCTCGAGGCCTAAATGTGCAGATAAGTTAGCAAACAATGATGGCAACTCAACATGAGTAACAATGGAACTGGTATTACAGGAATTACCTTCCGCTGTGGAAATTTCTTCTTCAGACAGTAGATATGGATTCTCACATTGCATCCCTCCTTGGAACAAGTTGATGCCTGTTGTGGATACAAATATAATAATGCTGGTATCAGAGCACACAACGTTTATAGAGATTCTACAAAAATGTTTGTACATGATATGGTGCGGAGTAAGTGGCAAGAACAAGGGAAATGCAATCTCAGAGTAATCACACATCAGTACCTTTATACCAGCTTCATTGCAAACCTCACATGATGGGATATCGTTACTGCGAAACCAGCTCCGCAGATCAAGAAATGATCTGATACCAAGACCAATCTTGCCCTCCGAGGTGTATGCCAGCCAACGATCTTGTATCAGTTCATTAAGAGTCTTTTCCTTTTGAGAGAACAAGAAGTTTGTGATAGAAGAAGGAAGACGAGATTGAGTGTCTTGTGTACCATCCGCAATCACAACCTGAGAGTAGAACACTCAATAGTTTATGATACCCGTATTGCAAACAAGATTCAACTCTAGCAATCAGCAGATACAAAGCAGGCCACAGAAAATACACATCAGGACTCGTCCATCCTAACTGTTTATAAATCACAATTGAATGAAGCTACAATATAAGCACACGTCCATTAGTATAGCTAGACAACAATTTGTTGTGAGTACAGTACATATGGATGGGGTAGATGATGCTTTGATCATGATCACACATTCAGGATATCTTCGCCAGTTATGTCCTAAACAGCTAAGGTTTTGTGCTTCTTGCATGATCACACATGATAGTATGTGAATGCACAAGTAAGGTGTTGTTTAAACATAAAAGAGAGTCATGTGCCCATGACAGACTGGTACAACAAACCTGGTTGTCAATCCGGACGTTGAGAGCTTCAATACTAGTTATGCTCCCATCATTTCCAGCTTCATGAACTATTGCTTCTAACTGCCACAAGAACCAATGTGAATACAGTTATGCAAACATACAAATAAGTCATTCAGCATACATCGTGGTGAGTTGAGCTAGTTCAAGCAAGCAACTGCATACCAGTCCCTTGTAGAATGCAATCTGTGGTACGGAATACTTGGAGCCAAGCTTCGATTCTTCATCAGAAATGTTGTTGACCACTCCATAATAAACTGTTCCATCATACTGGTTTATACATGCTCGCAGATCAAATTGTAAATACCCTAGCTCATTGTTGATCTTCATAAGTGTATCACTGAATAGTTGCTGGTGAGTGGCTGCAGGTCATGACAATAGACATATTCAGCTGGAGATGGAGTTTGGTGATCTAATTACAGTCTGTAGGCAATAATATGGTCGCTGAAATACACTTCTATATATAATGTGTTCCTAGGAACACGATTCTACCAGCCAACCAGGTCTCAACTGAACTAACAATGGTATTAAACACACACAAAACGAACCAAGATCATTCTGTTATTGAGACAATCAGAAGACGCAACCTTCAGCCGATTATAAACGGCAGTTGATCCTCCAATGATCAATTAAAGTTGCACCCCACATAAACTCATCTACTGAAAAGGGAAGGTTTTGAACCCTACAGGGGCTAAGTCAGTAACTACAAAACTACATCAGTCGAAGTGGAACGGACGCTTGACTAAAAGTTGCCACGGGTGCATTACATCGAACACATGGGTGACTAGAAGTTCCTGGTGGCGCATTACATTGAACACCTAGGCGGCTACGAGTAACGAGAAGAGGGGTGGAACTAATCGAAGGGGGGAGAAGAGGAGCGAGCAGGGCGGAGCGGGCAGGCGGATACCGGGGTTCTTGCCGCCGGAGATGGCGGTGAAGAGGGCGTGGAAGTCTCGCTCCAAGAGCGGTCCACGGGAGAGCAGCGCCTGCAGCAGCGTATGGTGCCGCCATGAGAGCGGCGGCATCGGATCGTGCAGCTCCTCTCGGCTCTAGCGCGTGCCTTGGTATGGGGATCTATGGGGGCGGGGGGGAGGAGAAACCCTAGCTTGACACGCAGAATGGGTGGGTTACGCGGCCGAGGTGGGGAGCGGAACGGATTGGGAGGTTTCGCGCTCGCGGGAAGGCAAGATCGCGGGAAATGTTTCGCGGTGGTGGTGTCACGCCCAAATCACTTAGGTCAACTATCTCAAACTCGGGACGTTTTGTTCGAATTTTATTCGTTTGTTTGTCAAGTTCACGGTCTTTTTCTCTCTTTCTTTGGGGCCATATTCGTCAAGGGAAAAAGTCCAAAACAAACCTTGAATTTATAAGCGGAAAGTTTAAATCAAACCCCAACTCTCGATTTCAAATCAAGACACCGAACTCCATAATCCCGGTCTGTTTTAAACCTTGAGAGGACATGGCGGTATTGCTGAATTGGGCCGGCCCAGTAAGCGCAATCGCCAGCGCGAGCACTAGTCTTTTTTTTCTTTTACGTTTTTTATTTTTACACATGTCTAATTTTCTCAGTACCGAATGTACATTTTGAGCGCAGATATTAAATATTTTTGATAAACTTTTGATAGTTTCAAATACTTTATGAACATTTTGAAATTAAATGTTTTCAAAACATTTTGAATACATGGTAATATTTTTCGAAATACATGTTTTACATTATCTTAATGACAATACACACTTTACAAAACTACACGGACACTCTTTTACATGGTTCAACATTTTAAATTCGCATACACTATTTTCTATTACATGTCACGTATATTCTGTTAAGGTTATGACACATTTTGTACAACACACAAACATTTTCGGTACATTTTGCATACATTTTTCGAAAATGCCACAAACACATTTTCTAAAACTCGTGAACATTCTTGAAATGTTACATTTTTTGAATGTACGAAACCTTTTTTTGAATCACACGAATATTATTATACATTGTATAAACATTTGTTTGAATTGGCCCATACCTTTTTTAGAATTTGTGGTATATTCTAGATGTCACAAACTCAGAAAAGTTTGTGTATCAAAAGTTGGACCCACGGCATGTTTTTTTTTGGAATTGTTACGTCGCGTTAAGAAAAAGAAAGAATGAATTTTATGTCTCGTGTGAAGCAACCAAAAAACTCGCATCATGTCTGGTGGGCTGGCCCAGTCGATTCGCAGCCAACAATTGAAAACATTTTAAAAACATCATTTACGAAATAGTTTATGAAATTCGAAAACATATTTTAAAAATGTGACAGAATTTGAAAATCTGAAAAACAATTATAGCATCTGAAAAACTGTTGGTATGATGAAAATTTTGGACAAATGTGTTTTTCTTTTAAAATCACAAACAGTTTTTAAAATGCGAATAGAATTTTAAAACATTCAAAAAAACAGAAAATGAATTGAATTTACGCCAAAAATAGAAAACAGGGACATTTTTAACTTCTGAATAATTTTAAAATGTGCGAACATTTTGGAACTTCACGAATTCTTGTTGTGTTATAGTGGGCCGGCCCAAATTCTTCTCGGTGAGAGTAGCTGGTTATCCCGGCCGGGATTGTACTATTCCCAGTTTGCCAAACAGGTATAGGGTCCAAAATAGACCGGGATTGCAAGTTCAGAGTGCCAATTTCCGGGATTCAAAGTTCGGGGTTTGATTTAGCTTTCGTCTATAACTTCAAGGTTTATTTTGGACTTTTTCCTTCGTCAAGTCCATAGTCATGGTTGCTATCACCACCTCTTTTACTTTTATTTCGGCATTGGCAGCCTCAAACGCGAGCTTCTTTGTTTGTGCGGCCTTCTTTGTGTCGAGCCTCCTCCTCCTGACGGCCTCCTTCATGTAAAGCCTCTTTATTTAAAGCTCCAAGTATATCTTCATTTGCTCCTCCTTTCTTAGCGCTTCCCCTCGTCCCTTTTTAAAGTTTCTTCGTTTGAAGCTTCAAGTACATCCTTGGTCACCCTACACTAAAAAATGAGATGTTGCGTTGATTCAACGGTTACAAAAGAGACGAAGAAGGGCGCATAAGCAATGCCTTTTTGCTTGTTAGCATTTTGAAACAACCGCCACCTCAAAGGAATTTAAGATGTGAATCCACACACTCAGTTATTCATAATCTAACTTATAGAAGAAGACCCAAGTTGCTAAAATCTTTTCTATTAAGAGCTATTGGCATACGCATACGCATTTTTCTTTATATATACAACATTGGGCATACTAGAAGAATAATGCGCTAATATCAACAAAAAAAAGATGGAATGATGATAAATTTCCAACTGCACCAAAATTTAAGGAACGGCATGCCATGCTCTTCATCTTGCTAACCTTTGTGTATCACTGGAAATTCTAATGAATGGTAAACGATGGGGATGAATAGAAGATGTGAGGTGGAGTGGCCAGATCCACGCCGCCACCTACACTATATTAGTGCAATTTTTATTTTACAGAAAAATGAAACTATCATTATGTCTTCTATTGCTAACTAAATAATAATGGTCGGTTGCACATGTATATAGTGCAGGGGGCATAGTTATGTGTATAGCTAAGGGGGCTATGCCCGCCCCGTCGCCAAAGCACAAATCTCTGAAGGAAAAAGATCTAGAGGGCATAGTTAGAAGAAAGTATTCTCATTAGCCCCCCCCCCAAACATCCGTACTCCCCGCCCCGACATCGCATTCAAGCTCCACCATTGATATGGTGTATCATATAATTAGTCTAAATAAGTTTTTGGAAGTAAAAGCCAAAAGGCGTTTATAAATGACTAGCTTTCTCGTCGAGAGACAAAAAACAGCTAACTTACAACAGAGAGATTACATATTTCATATGTCGAAGAGTGTTGATATATATCTAGTGGCACCTAAATTACTACAAACACAACCACCTAGTGCTTACAATACATGGAAGGAAGTTGGCACAAAACTTGTAATAAAACAGTAAACGTATAAGAGTGCACTTCTCTAACCAAATTGAACATTCTGCCCTATTATGGGAAGAATTGAAAGCAGACTTTTTGGTGCTCTACTCTACCTTCACATGATGGAAGGCTACTTATGATTGAATCAGTCTTTTACTCACTCCTAATTTTTTCATTCGCTCCTTGATGCTACCTATGGGTGTGGTGGAACAAATAAATAAGTATCTGAGGCATTTCCTATGGAGGAAATATGGGGTGGAAACATATAGCCTCACAAGAAGCTCCACCCTTGTTCCTTTTGGTGTTGTGTTTTCTTTTGAAACTTTCTATTTTGTTCACCATCAACTTTTGTTGGTTCTGCAACCCTATTTCTTTGGTCTTGAGCACCGCTTCATAAAGCGAGGTAAGGATCAAAACATTTCCTGGTGTCTTTGGAAAATCTATTTCCATTGCATTAAGACTAACATAATAGCCTGCAAGCTTGACACCTTGCTCACCAACCTCAGCTATCTTGCATTCTTCTAATGATTCAGTCGCCTGCCAAGAAATCAAAGGCTTCAAAAGTTGGCACTGCACCAAAAGCTTCAAGAGTGAAGCCACTGAAAATTGCACCTCTTGAATTCAATGTGCATTCTGAGGATATGTCTAGGACTTCTCCGAAGACAAAGAAATCCAAAGGGTGAGGCCCTACACCATCAAGCATGTTGCAAGATAATGATGATATCATAGATCTGTCAAGTGATGAAGATCTTGATGATGAAGCTCTAGAGTTGTTGATCAAGAACAAGCAGGAAGAAGCTGATATCTTCAAGGACCCGCCTCTTTTTGATGCCGATATTTTGAACAACTTCATTGATGAATGGTTTAATGATCCATCACTCTCTCTTCTTGATCTTCAGCTTCCCATTGGCATCAACGTCACCTTCCAAAGATTCCTTGCCAAGGAACTAGCCATTGCTTAGAAAGTGATTGAGCAGAAAAACAAGATTGATCATGAGAAGGTTGTCTTTAAGAAGCATATGGCCATGCTCAGCGCCACAGAGATTCAAAGCTTCAAGACAATGATGGCCGACCTGAAGGCAGAATTTCAAAGGCGTTGTGATGAAGCAAAGGGCTCTTGTGATCGTCTGAAACACTATGTAGAAAAATGTGTACAAGCTCACAATGACAACTTGAAGAGAAATGCTCTTGGCCGCCTAAAATTATCTTCCCACCAAGCTTTGCCGGTCCGAAGCCATCTGCTCCATCAGTTGCCTCTGAGAGGAAGAGGACTAAGCAATCTGAAGTTGAAGCCAAGAAGCGCAAGCAACATGAAGCTTTTGATGCCTCACCTTCTCAGATTCGGCAAAAGACGAAGTCGTCATAAGCTTCACGCAGGGCACAAGCACCAACTTCCCCATCTGCTCCTCGGGAGCCACTGCTTGTGAAGCCCATCTTTGTTGCTCTCCCTGCTTCCGCAAATCAAGAAAGAAGAATGGTCGTGTATGAACCTACTCCCACAGAGGCTCATGACACAGAAGACATTCCAGCCACTGACTCCATCGGGGCTGAAGACATTGGTCATGATGACAATGTGAGAAGAAAAGATGATGAAGTCCTTCCTCAAATTACCCATCATGTAGTATCATCACCTGTGAAAGATCGTGGATGTCGCCTAGAGGGGGGGGGGTGAATAGGCGTTTTAAAATAATTACGGTTTAGGCTTGAACAAATGCGGAATAAACCTAACGGTTAATTTGTCAAGCACAAAACCTACAACAATTAGGCTCACCTATGTGCACCAACAACTTATGCTAAGCAAGATAAGCAACTATGTGATAGCAAGATATATGACAAGAACAATATGGCTATCACAAAGTAAAGTGCATAAGTAAAGGGCTCGGGTAAGAGATAACCAAGGCACGTGGAGACGGCGATGTATCCCGAAGTTCACACCCTTGCGGATGCTAATCTCCGTTTGGAGCGGTGTGGAGGCACAATGCTCCCCAAGAAGCCACTAGGGCCACCGTAATCTCCTCACGCCCTCGCACAATGCAAGATGTCGTGATTCCACTAAGGGACCCTTGAGGGCGGTCACCGAACCCGTACAAATGGCAACCCTTGGGGGCGGTCACCGAACCCGTACACTTTGGCAACCCTCGAGGCGGTCACGATGCCGTTAAATTGCTCAGGCGATCTCCACAACCTAATTGGAGACCCGACGCTTGCCTGAGCTTTACACCACAATGATTGAGCTCCGAACACCACCAACCGTCTAGGCCGCCAAGGCACCCAAGAGGAACAAGCTCTAGGGTGCCCAAACACCCAAGAGTAATAAGCTTATCAAACTTCACTTCCACGTATCATCATGGAGAACTCAAACCGATGCACCAAATGCAATGGCAAGGGCACACGGAGTGCCAAGTCCTTCTCTCTCAAATCCCACGAAGCAACTAATGCTAGGGAAGAAAATGAGAGGAAGAACAAGAAGGAGAACACCAAGAACTCCAAGATCTAGATCCAAGGGTTCCCCTCACATAGAGGAGAAAGTGATTGGTGGAAATGTGGATCTAGATCTCTCTCTCTTTTCCCTCAAAAACTAGCAAGAATCCATGGAGGGATTGAGAGTTAGCAAGCTCGAAGAAGGTCAACAATGGGGGAAGAACACGAGCTCAAAGGATAAGGTTCAATGGGAAGAAGACCCTTTTATAGGTGGGCAAAATCCAACCGTTATGCTCACAGCCCGACCGAGCGGTAGTACCGCTTGACATCGCGGTACTACCGCAAGGGGTAGCGATACTCTCGCTAAGGGAAGCGGTACTACTGCTATGCGGCGTTACTAAAAATTACATCCGTGCCTACCACCATTTGGACTTGTGACGAGTTTTTGGTCCCGGCGGAAGTAGCCACGGAAGTAGCCATGTAGTATCTGCTCCAAGCGGTAGTACCGCTCCCAAGAGCGGTAGTACCGCTCCCAAGGGCGATAGTAAAAATTACTTCCGCTCCTACCCATGTAGTACCGCTGCATCCTTTTCAGAACACCAAAACTACCACAACTTCTGCATTCGGACTCCGAATTCGACGAAACCAAGTTTGTTGGAAAGCTAGCGACAAGGGCTAACACAATATTGATAGAAATACCAATAATAAGCAAATGAGAAAAGGCCCAAAAGAAAATGGTGAGAACCCTTCCTCGGATAAGACCGGTAAAACCTCCAACAACGAAAACATTATAGAAGACGCATGCAAACTCCGTTTTCGATGAACTCAAGCTTGTCATCAAGATGACCATAAGCTATAAGACTCATAAAGAGAACCAAACAAGAACCAAGAAACATGATGCAAGGATGAAATGGTTTGAGCTCTCGACGAACGATACGATCAAGCTACTCACTTGAGAGCCCCCCTTGATAGTACAGTTATCGATCCTATAACCCGGTCTCCCAACTACCACCATGAGACCGGTAAAATAGAAAACCTATCAAAGGCAAACCTTTGTCTTGCACATGATCCACTTGAGCTAGATGATGACGATCTTGTCCTCCGCAAGATGGACCACCTTTCTTGATTGCGTTGGGTCGATGGAGACTAGATGATTGCTTCCCCATACTCCACTATGGGTGAGCCACTCTTCGGCACATCTTCACAAGTCCATTGACACCACAATGGATGGCAAGCTTCAAGCACTTGATCTCTTCGTGATGCTACACTTGAACTTGCACATGACAATCTTGATGACGATCACTACTTGATGTCATCCTTTCCATGGGTTGTATGATATCTTCCTCTTGACACAAGCCCATGGACATGTACCTAACCCCACATAGAACTCTCACATAGACCATGGGTTAGTACACAAAGTGCAATGGACAATGCTTACCATACCATGGGATCACTTGATCCCTCTCGGTACATCTTTTACGCTTTGTGAGTTGATCAACTTGATTCACTCTTGACTTAGTCTTGATCAACCTTGAATCTTTCCAACTCTCTTAGTTTGGATGATGTCTTGAAGGTAAACATGAATGATCACGCAATCTTCTTCTTCAAGACATGCTTGCAATAAGCTCAACACTCACATGACCAATCTTTGGATAATTCCTTAATAGCACCTTGGTTAACACATAAACTCCTTGAAACCAACGCATGGACTTCAAGAAATGCCTATGGACAAATCCTTCAAATATAACTCAATGCAACCATTAGTCCATAGAGAATGTCATCAATTACCAAAACCACACATGGGGGCACCGCGTGTCCTTTCAATCTCCCCCATTTTGGTAATTGATGACAATCACTTTCAAGAGAGTTTATATAAGGAATTATGCATCACCATGCAATGCAACAACCAATAATGCATGTGTATGAGATGCAAATGCTTAGGAACAAAACCAAAGCAAGGAGAAAACTCTAAAGACTTCTCCACAAAACTCTCTGAAACTTCTCCCCCATTGGCATCGATTGCCAAAATGGGCGAAAAGCTAAGAAGACCAATATAAAAGGTGTTCCTCCAAAAGTTGTGTATTTCTCAACAAGAGAGTGGAATGCCATACACATATCCAAAGGTAATACTTGGAGGAAGACCAACTATATTGAGGCACCAAGATTGCAAAAGAATGATATGCCACAAAGACATAATAAAGAGAGAAACAAGCAATCAAGTAATCAAAAGATACCAATTGAAGCAAGCTACCAAAATATACCAATTGAACCAACTAGACCAATGAACCTACGTGCCACATGAATAAAGATATTATGATATGAGAAGAGGAGTGTTCTAAAGAAACTAGAGAAGCTCCCCATGATTTGTGCACATCAAGAATTTTTGTATTAGGATACAAAGTGCACAAAATAGGATCATAGCTCCCCCAGAATCAATAGAAACTTACAACAAGTGCAAGTGAGCATATAGGAAACTAAGCCTAGCGCTTGCAACAAGCACATGGTTGAGCAACATTGTAAAAGAGGCAACTTAAGAATAGGCTCAACCAAAATGATGTGTGTGAGTCATGGCAAAGCACATGAGAAGACTAATATACGGATGAGCATAAGCATCAAAATAGTCTCGAAAGAATGAGATACATGGTGCAAAGCCTTTCATTCTCACACACAACTAGCAAATGGGTTCACAAGCTTACTAATAAGAAAATAGAGAACCTATGCTTGTGACAACCCGTGGTGAAGATAGGCGATGAGAGGCTCATCAAGGCGAGGGTACCAATTAAGATGGCAAAAGCCTCGTAAAGATAAGCAAGAGGAAAATAATCTTCACCACACAAGAGTGCATCAAGATGCAACGATAGAGGACACACACTCAAGGCAAAAGCTTTCACAGAGCCACCAAAGAAATAACATAAGAAAGACAAGGTGGACGTGAAAGAAAGGATATCAACTAGAGATGTAATTTCTCTCAAGTGTATAAGGTTCTAGGTACAAAATCATGATGATATATATCTACAAAGAGGGATGTACACCCGAAATAGTTACAACATGAAGGAACAAGATATCCACAAGGAAGTCATAAATATACCAATAAGATATTTGCTTGAAAGCATAGCACTTGGCTAGATATGGTCTTATTGTATATAAATGAATTCCTACCGCATGAACATCAAAGACATCACAACTAGCAACATGAGATCATCGTTGAGATGCTTTGAGAAGGAAACAAGTATCACAAGAAAGAATGAAATACATGCCATGATACAACCTACACAAGGTTGATGCAAGTAATGCGTGCATGTAGTAGATGATGATACTTATTACCGAGATACCATTGGAAGGATGTAGTAGATACCAATTGAAGGTAGATAGTAGTTCATTGATCATCCTAGCTTGACTCCAATATGCACATGGTGACAACACCTCCCTTGTGAATGAGTCGAGCATCCAATGCATCTCCAAATGTTCCTATAAGAACAACACAAACTAAACGGTACCCAAACTCATCGGGACCAAATAGTTAGTAACACCAATACATAGGACAAACTCCACATAAATATGTGCATATAGATATGAAAATGAATATCATGCACATCTCATCCAAATTGAGACTAGGTGGAGTTTCTCCCATATTTTGAGTCAAAGAAAGAAAGCATGCCAAATAAAATACATGAAGAAAACATGCATGCTCAAGACTTCAAAACCCGAAACCAAAAGACAAAGAAATGCCAAGTGAAAAGGATACGAAATGAATAAAACATCACTTGGAGGATATCCATAAAGATACATCAAGGAATGAGATATCCATTAATACACACTAAACTAAAGATGTCAAACTCCCAAAGAGAGGATGGTTCCAAACAAACCAAGCTCTCAACAAAGTTTCATGATGGCACAAAGTACCAAAAAGAAATGGCTTGCCTTCCACCAAAACACACTTGATAAGGATCACCAGAAGAGTGTTCTAAAGAAAATAGGATAGCTCCCCCACGAGTTGTGCATTATAGAGGATTTGCATTTGAATACAAAATGCACAAGGTGGGATCACCACTTTCACTATATCTAAAAAACACTAGACAAGAACGAGAAACAAACAAGATCCACAAGTGGTAGGGAAGACAACGGGAGTAGACACAAACCTTGGCAAGAGAAAAAGGCAAATAAAAATAAAAGCCAATGTAAAGATGATCAATAAATTCTACCACACATAAGTGACTACCAATTGTCAAAGACAAGAAGTATTTGGAAATATATTCCGGTGGTAGATAGCAAGGGTATCCAACATCATCTTCACACCAAACACAAGCAAATTGCAACTTGTAGAGCTATCATGCCACCTAGGAACAAGATAATTTACAATATCAATTCTAGGAGACACTATCTCAAATGTACACATTTTCTAGGCTTGTAATATGCACATAGCATATTACTCCCCCATAATGTGATACCAATAAGAACTTAACAAGAGGCAATAAGAGGATCCAACACGAGATAATCAATGGAATTTTTAGAATTTGAATTTCCCATGAGAGATATATCACCTAGCGACTAGATAATCTTGTAATATCAATACTAGATGGTATTCCTCATGTACACACATTTATAGGATTGTGAGGTGCACAAAGCACATCACTCCCCAAAATGGGATGTTCCATTAATCTCTCACACGAGCCAACTAGGATACACACAAGAAGCAAAAGGCTCAACGCATACGACACACACGTACATGATGTGCAAACCAACACACACATACTTGATTGCTCAAGATAAGCAAGTTGGAAGCACAACATATACAAACACATGCAAGGAACAAAACCAACACATGCATGGGGAAAGTAACTTCAATGTAAACAATTTAAGTACAAGTTACCGCAAGGAGGCACATTGGATATAAGAAAGAAACTTGATAATCCAATTGACTTGGCTTGAGACAATAAGAATGATGAAGTCCCCTTAATTCTTCATAATGTAGCCAAGTCTCCAATGCCCTCCAACAACACCTATTGATCAAGTTTGAGCTTGTTGGTCCCTAACCAAGTTGGGTCCTAAGAGGTTAGTCACAATAGGCTTGGCAACCCAAATGGTTCTTTTCTTGACACCACTTTGAGTACCAAAAAACTTGGCAAACACATTGCCAACCTTATCCTTCCCAAGAGAATAGATATCATCAATAATAATTGGGTTGGATAAGTTACCACTAGTGCATGAAGAAGCGAGGTGACCTTTCTCACGACATAAGTAGCAACGTCTACTCTTCATTTTCTTCTCACTTGATTTCTCAACAAGAGAGGCATTAACTTGAGTCTTCTTGGGAAGTGGCCTTTCTTCAACTTGAGGTTGAGCATGAGATTGAACTTGTGGCCTCTTCCCTTGTTGCTTGTCACCAATGGCATTCTTCTTCAATGGGCAATATCTAACATGATGCCCTTCAATTTTGCACTTGAAGCAAATAATCTTGGCCGAATTCTTGACTTGTTTTTGGCCCTTCTTCTTGTTGCTCTTGGACTTCTTCTTCTTCTTCTTATTGGAGTTGAATCCAAGTCCACCTTTGTCATTGGGGGATTTTTGCACACTCAAGATATTGTTGAGTGTGGATTTAACCTTCATGACTCTTTTCCAAGTCTTTCTTCAAAGAAGTGACTTGGGCATTGATCTCTTTTATTTCCTCTACATGGTTAGTCTCAACACAAGTAGTAGAGGAAGTATAAGCTTCATCGTTAGAGCAACAAGGCAAGGAAAGCAATTCATCACAAGATGTACCAACATTGTAAGTAGATGAATTACAAGGACTAGCACATGGCAATATAGTATTTTGACTAGAAGTGGTGCTAGTATCAACATGAGGCTCACTAGATGTTACCTTAGCAATCATGGCCTCATGAGCTATCTTTAGCACATTATGGGATACTAGAAGATCGTCATGAGAGCTTGAGAGCTTTTCATGGCTTTCTTCCAATTTCCCATAATTGCTAGATAGCAACTCAAGTTGAGCCCGTAGCTCAACATTCTCCTTCAAAATGGATGCTTTGCAAGTAATAGAGTTAGCAGCACAAGCATCATCATTAACAACAATAGGAGGGGGCAACTTAGCAAGCTCTTTTAAATAATAAGCTTCAAGTTGAGCATGAGACTCGGTGAGTTTGATGAGCTCACCCTTGATGACCCTTGAGCCATTTTCGAGGTGCTCAAAGTCCTCAAGGAGTCTAGCATGAGGAACTTCAAGCTTAGCATTTCTAGTTTTGAAATCATTGGCCACCTCAAGAATTCTATCATGCGATTCCCTCACTCTAGATAATTCTAGAGCAAAAGTCTCCTCAAGAGATTCGGAGGTGGTTTGTTCATGTTCAAGAGCTTGAGATAGCTCCGCGATCTCATTTGCGTAATCACGCCCATGAGCTTCCATTTTCTCAATGGTGACCTCATGCTCCTCTAGATGAGATTCCAACTCCTCAATGTATTTCTTGCCATCAATGGCAATGGACATTATTTCCATGAAGTTTGAACGAGCAATTTTATTTTTATGAAGAGCTTTAAAAATCATTTCCCCCTTAGTTTTTAAGGAGGCAACATTATCATTATTTTCATCATTATCCTCATCATCATTAGCATCAACATCATCATCAAGAGACATATTGGGGTACAAAGTAGGAGATACCTTTGACGCCTTAGCCATAAGGCAAAAAGCAATAGATGATGGTGTAGGATCCCTTGAGGCACCATTAAACACCACATCTTGTTCCATGGAGTGTTGGGTTTCCTCTACATTGTTAGCACAATAATTCGAGGAAATAGATGCATTTTTATCATGGCAACAAGACACAGCAAGCATATCATCATGAGATTTAGTCAAGCAATTTCTACATGATATGCAAGGACTATCAACACAAGCATGTGAAACATTTGGAGTGCTCGAAGTGTTAAAGCCCAAAGAAGGAGCATTGCAATAATATAGTAATGAAGGATCATCCACAATAAGCATACTATCATCATTGCAATGACCAACACTACTCACCATATCATTAACTTGTGGCAAACCACATGTAGGTGAAGTAGAAGAAGTTGAGAAGACTATACGACCGGAGGTGGAGGGAGAACAATCATCCCCACAAATCTTGGACACACCATATTTATCTTGAAGCTAGTCCACAACTCATGAGCATCTTGGAACGACATGAGTTGAAATATAACTACATTGCTCAAAGCATCAAAAAGCACATTAGAAGCTTGAGCATTGAGATAAGAGTTTTTCTCATCCTCTAAAGATAATCTTTGGGGATCCTTTGGAGGAGAAAACCCATATCTACAATTCGCTCTAAATTTGGGTCCATGACCTAAAGAGATTAAGCATCTGAATTACCCAAACATCAAAATTTGTGCTATCGAAACTAAGAGTGTCAGAGAATCCTAATCCCCTAGTCGACATCTTTACTCTATAGGCAGTTAAGCCTAACAAAGAGAGACGAGGCTCTGATACCAACTGAAAGATCGTGGATGTCGCCTAGAGGGGGGGGGGGTGAATAGGCGTTTTAAAATAATTACGGTTTAGGCTTGAACAAATGCGGAATAAACCTAACGGTTAATTTGTCAAGCACAAAACCTACAACAATTAGGCTCACCTATGTGCACCAACAACTTATGCTAAGCAAGATAAGCAACTATGTGATAGCAAGATATATGACAAGAACAATATGGCTATCACAAAGTAAAGTGCATAAGTAAAGGGCTCGGGTAAGAGATAACCAAGGCACGTGGAGACGACGATGTATCCCGAAGTTCACACCCTTGCGGATGCTAATCTCCGTTTGGAGCGGTGTGGAGGCACAATGCTCCCCAAGAAGCCACTAGGGCCACCGTAATCTCCTCAAGCCCTCGCACAATGCAAGATGTCGTGATTCCACTAAGGGACCCTTGAGGGCGGTCACCGAACCCGTACAAATGGCAACCCTTGGGGGCGGTCACCGAACCCGTACACTTTGGCAACCCTTGGGGCGGTCACCATGCAATCAAATTGCTCAGGCGATCTCCACAACCTAATTGGAGACCCCGACGCTTGCCCAGAGCTTTACACCACAATGATTGAGCTCCGAACACCACCAACCGTCTAGGCCGCCAAGGCACCCAAGAGGAACAAGCTCTAGGGTGCCCAAACACCAAAGAGTAATAAGCTTATCAAACTTCACTTCCACGTATCACCGTGGAGAACTCAAACCGATGCACCAAATGCAATGGCAAGGGCACACGGAGTGCCCAAGTCCTTCTCTCTCAAATCCCACCGAAGCAACTAATGCTAGGGAAGAAAATGAGAGGAAGAACAAGAAGGAGAACACCAAGAACTCCAAGATCTAGATCCAAGGGGTTCCCCTCACATAGAGGAGAAAGTGATTGGTGGAAATGTGGATCTAGATCTCCTCTCTCTTTTCCTCAAAAACTAGCAAGAATCCATGGAGGGATTGAGAGTTAGCAAGCTCGAAGAAGGTCAACAATGGGGAAGAACACGAGCTCAAAGGATAAGGTTCAATGGGGAAGAAGACCCCCTTTTATAGGTGGGCAAAAATCCAACCGTTATGCTCACAGCCCGCACCGAGCTGTAGTACCGCTTGACATCACGGTACTACCGCAAGGGGTAGCGGTACTCTCTGCTAAGGGAAGCGGTACTACTGCTATGAAGCGGTACTAAAAAATTACATCCGTGCCTACCACCGCTGGACTTGTGACGAGTTTTTGGTCCCGGCGGAAGTAGCCACGGAAGTGTATGATAGTACTGCTCCAAGCGGTAGTACCGCTCCCAAGAGCGGTAGTACCGCTCCCAAGGGCGATAGTAAAAATTACTTCGCTCCTACCCATGGTAGTACCGCTGCATCCTTTCGAACACCAAAACTACCACAACTTCTGCATTCGGACTCAATTCGACGAAACCAAGTTTGTTGGAAAGCTAGCGACAAGGGCTAACACAATATTGATAGAAATACCAATAATAAGCAAATGAGAAAAGGCCCAAAAGAAAATGGTGAGAACCCTTCCTCGGATAAGACCGGTAAAACCTCCAACACCGAAAACATTATAGAAGACGCATGCAAACTCCGTTTTCGATGAACTCAAGCTTGTCATCAAGATGACCATAAGCTCTAAGACTCATAAAGAGAACCAAACAAGAACCAAGAAACATGATGCAAGGATGAAATGGTTTGAGCTCTCGACGAACGATACGATCAAGCTACTCACTTGAGAGCCCCCCTTGATAGTACAGCTATCGATCCTATAACCCGGTCTCCCAACTACCACCATGAGACCGGTAAAATAGAAAACCTATCAAGGGCAAACCTTTGTCTTGCACATGATCCACTTGAGCTAGATGATGACGATCTTGTCCTCCGCAAGATGGACCACCTTTCTTGATTGCGTTGGGTCGATGGAGACTAGATGATTGCTTCCCCATACTCCACTATGGGTGAGCCACTCTTCGGCACATCTTCACAAGTCCATTGACACCACAATGGATGGCAAGCTTCAAGCACTTGATCTCTTCGTGATGCTACACTTGAACTTGCACATGACAATCTTGATGACGATCACTACTTGATGTCATCCTTTCCATGGGTTGTATGATATCTTCCTCTTGGCGCAAGCCCATGGACATGTACCTAACCCCACAGAACTCTCACATAGACCATGGGTTAGTACACAAAGTGCAATGGACAATGCTTACCATACCATGGGATCACTTGATCCCTCTCGGTACATCTTTTACGCTTTGTGAGTTGATCAACTTGATTCACTCTTGACTTAGTCTTGATCAACCTTGAATCTTTCCAACTCTCTTAGTTTGGATGATGTCTTGAAGGTAAACATGAATGATCACGCAATCTTCTTCTTCAAGACATGCTTGCAATAAGCTCAACACTCACATGACCAATCTTTGGATAATTCCTTAATAGCACCTTGGTCAACACATAAACTCCTTGAAACCAACGCATGGACTTCAAGAAATGCCTATGGACAAATCCTTCAAATATAACTCAATGCAACCATTAGTCCATAGAGAATGTCATCAATTACCAAAACCACACATGGGGGCACCGCATGTCCTTTCAGCCTGTTCCAATGAACAGTGAGCCCATCAGCATTGGCAATCCTCCGACGCCAATGGTCCAAGATGAGTTCTGGGACGAGCAGCACCCCAACTCTCCACTACATGAAGTGCTTCCCCGCACACCACCAACTCAAGTGTCAACACCTGTGCTTGAGACCCCCCAAGTAACACCCGAAGACATGGAGAAGACAACACCATCACCTCAAGTGTCACCAGTGTTTCGTAGGCTTCGCAAAGGCCCGCAGCCCTCCTCCGCCATGTCCATTATCCCTAAAGAGGATGTGCAACCTGCAAGTTCTATTGCACGTGAAGTATTTCCTGAAGCCATCCCTTCAAATGTTGCCACTGAGTCTGAAGCCAAACAGGCTGAAGACATTCCGGCTTCATCAGCCGATGACAATCAAGAATAAGCTGATGTGATCGCCGCCTCTGAACATGTACAACCTAAAGCCACAGTGTCTGACACTCCAGCTGCTGAAGCCAATCTGCAGCTTGAAGCCAATGTCACCATTGAAGCCAGTCGGCCATCTGTTTCTGAAGCTGCTGTGGCTGCTACACCTGTTCTGTATACTATGGCAATGGCCTACAATCATGAAGGCAAGCTGGTCAGTGTTAGATGGCCAACTCTCACACCTCCTGAAGTGCATGGTCCTCAGTATGAGTTCCTGATGTCTACTACACAACTTTTTCTTGTAGACTCGTGTTGGGCCTCCAAGCGCAGAGTTTTGTAGGACAGTAGCAAATTTACCTCAAGTGGATGACCTAAGGTTTATCAATCCATGGGAGGCATAGGATGAAGATGGTCTCTCTTAAATGACCCTGCAACCAAATAATAAAAAGTCTCTTGTGTCCCCAACACACCAAACACAATGGTAATTTGTATAGGTGCACTAGTTCGGCGAAGAGATGGTGATAAAAGCGTAGTAATGATAGTAGATATTGATTTTTGTAATAGGAACAACAGAAAACATCAAGGTAGCAATTGATAAAAAGAGCACAAACGGTATTGCAATGCTTGAAAATGAGGCCTAGGGTCCGTACTTTCGCTAGTGCAATCTCTCAACAATGCTAATATAATTGAATCATATAACCATCCCTCAACGTGCGATGAAGAATCACTCCAAAGTTTCTATCTAGCGGAGAACACAATAAGAAACTGTTTGTAGCTATTCTTTCAGATCGATCTATCCAAGAGTTCGTACTAAAATAACACCAAGTTATTCTTTCCGATCAATCTATCAAGAGTTCGTACTAAAATAACACCAAGTTATTCTTTCTGATCGATCTATCAAGAGTTCGTACTAAAATAACACTAAATCAAATTCAGATTCATAATACTCAATCCAACACAAAGAACCTCAAAGAGTGCCCCAAGATTTCTATCGGAGAAACAAAAGACGAGAATGTGCATCAACCCCTATGCATAGATTACCCCAATGTCACCTCGGGAATCCGCGAGTTGAGTGCCAAAACACATATCAAGTAAATCAATATAATACCTGATAACCCACAAGTATAGGGGATCAATTGTAGCCTCTTTCAATAAGTAAGAGTGTCGAACCCAACGAGGAGCTAAAGGTAGAACAAATATTCCCTCAAGTTCTATCGACCACCGATACAACTCTACGCACGCTTGACGTTTGCTTTACCTAGAACAAGTATAAAACTAGAAGTACTTTGTAGGTGTTGTTGGATAGGTTTGCAAGATAATAAAGAGCACGTAAATAAAATCTAGGGGCTGTTTAGATAAAGACACAATAAAATTATTATAGCGAGTGTGGAAAAGTAGTGGCAGGAGTTGTGAAATTGTCCCTAAGCAATTAAATACTTTACTAGACCGATAGCAAGTTTTATGTGGGAGAGGCCACTGCTAGCATGTCATCCCTGACTTGGAATTCTAGGCACTTATGATTGGAACTATTAGCAAGCATCCGCAACTACTAACGTTCATTAAGGTAAAACCCAACCATAGCATTAAGATATATTGGTCCCCCTTCAATCCCGTATGCATCAATTTCTATGCTAGGTTGAAGCTTCTGTCACTCTTGCCCTCCAATACATAGTCCTATCAACATACAACTAACCCTATGGTGTGATCCACGCGCGCGCTCATATGATGGGCACCAAAGGATAGCAACATAACCACAAGTAAATTAAACCAATCATAGCAATTCACCAATTACCGATAGGACAACAAAAATCTACTCAGACATCATAGGATGGCAACACATCATTGGATAATAATATGAAGCATAAAGCACCATGTTGAAGTAGAGGGTACTTCGGGTTGCGGGAGAGTGGACCGCTGTAGATAGATGGGGGAAGGTGATGAAGATGTTGGTGAAGATGACGGGGGTGTTGGTGTAGATCGTTGTCGCGATGATGGCCCGGGTGGCGTTCCGGCGCCACCGGGAGAGAGGGGGAGAGGCCCCCCTCCTCCTTGTTCTTCTTCTTCCTTGACCTTCCCCTTAGATGGGAGAAGGGTTTCCCTTCTGGTCCATGGCCTGCATGGCGGCGGAGGGGCGAGAGCCCCTCCGAGATTGGATCCGTCTCTCTGTCTCCTTCTGTTTCTGCGTTTCCAGATTCGCCTTTCACCGTTTCTTATATTTCCGGAGATCCGTAACTCCGATTGGGCTGAAAATTGAACACGATTTCTATCTGGATATTGGCTTTCCTGTGGCGAAAGAAGGGCACCAACCACCTTAAGTAGTGGCCACGAGGGCCCAAGGCGCGCCTGACCCCCTGGGGCACGCCCCTCACCCTCATGGGCCCCTTGGGCATCGTCTCGCATTGATTCCACTTCCCAAAATTCACATATATTCCAAAAAAAATCTCCGTCAGTTTTTATCCCGTTTGGACTCTGTTTGATATGGATTTTCTGCGAAACAAAAAACATGCAACAAGCGAGAACTGCCTTTGAGCCTTTGGATCGATATGTTAGTCCCAAAAATAGTATAAAAATTTGCCAAAATTATATGAAAGTTGTATAATATTGGCATGGAACAATAAAAAATTATAGATACGGCGGAGACGTAGCAGCATCCCCAAGCTTAATCCTTGCTCATCCTCGAGTAGGTAAATGATAAAAAAGATAATTTTTTGATGTGGAATGCTACCTAGCGTAATCTTGATCATGTAATCTAATCATGGCATGAATATTAAGACACGAGTGATTCAAAGCAATAGTCTATCATTTGACATTAAGACAATAATACTTCAAGCATACCAACCAAGCAATTATGTCTTCTCAAAATAACATAGCCAAAGAAAGCTCATCCCTACCGTCGGTGTCAAAACCGGCGGATCTCGGGGAGGGGGTCCCGAACTGTGCGTCTAAGGCGGATGGTAACAGGAGGCAAGGGACTCGATGTTTACCCAGGTTCGGGCCCTCTCTATGGAGGTAATACCCTACTTCCTGCTTGATTGATCTTGATGAATATGAGTATTACAATAGTTGATCTACCACGAGATCGTAGAGGCTAAACCCTAGAAGCTAGCCTATCGTATGATTGTTGTTGTCCTACGGACTAAACCCTCCGGTTTATATAAACACCGGAGGGGGCTAGGGTTACACAGAGTCGGTTACAACAGAAGGAGATCTACATATCCGTATCGCCAAGCTTGCCTTCCATGCCAAGAGAGTCCCATCCGGACACGAGACAAAGTCTTCAATCTTGTATCTTCATAGTCCAACAGTCCGGCCAAAGGATATAGTTCGGATGTCCGGATACCCCCTAATCCAGGACTCCCTCAGTAGCCCCTGAACCAGGCTTCAATGACGATGAGTCCGGCGCACAGATTGTTTTCGGCATTGCAAGGCGGGTTCCTCCTCGAATACTCCATAGAAGATCTTGAACACAAGGATAGTGTCCAGCTTTGCGAAACAAGTTCCACATTCCACCGTAGAGAGAATAATATTCATAAATCCGACCTGCTGACGTATTTGATACCATGACATCATGCCATGGCCCGGTTATTATCGAACCGTGTTTTTCAACCAGCCTTGGTGCATATCGCGAGGCGGTTTCCTTGGCACGTCTTGTCGAAGCAGAGATCGTGTCCCCTTATCACGGGATTCTCATCAATACGGGCGTGGGTAACCCAATCGTGCCCGTTGGTATGACTCCTTGATTATAGGCAAGTCCCAAACGGTCACGAGGAGGATGCCTGGTATTCACCCTCTTTATAAAGAGACCAAGGCCTATCCTTTTTGATTCCTCGAACTCAATCGAATCCCTCCCCCGCCTCGAGTTCCAACACCCAAAGCTCAGGTCAGGCGTTTCGGACCTTCAACCATGTCCGGATCCAACCTTCAAGGTCGGTGGATGCCCTCCTCCGCCACGGAGGAAGGCGTCGAGAAAGTTAGAGAGGCGGGTTCTTGACCAGCGAGATTGCGCACCGGCTGCTGCTCAAGGGCAGGTCATACCTACTCCCAAACCCGGCGAGGCGTAGTATTCATATCTCACTTCCTTCGAGAGCTAGGCCTGGCTCTGGATCCCTTCGTGAGGGGGCTCATGTTCTATTACGGGCTGGACTTCCATGATTTAGCTCCGGATTCTATTCTCCACATCTCGTCTTTTATTGTCGTGTGCGAAGCTTTTCTCCGCATCACCCCTCACTTCGGCCTGTGGCTCAAGACCTTCCAAGTGGAGCGAAGGCGATCGAGGAGGTATGCGAGAATCGGAGGTGCTGTAATAAGCAAAAGCGTCGATGCCCCATGGCCCGAGGGTTCTTTCCAGGAGGTGTCCAGCTTATGGCAACAAGAATGGTTTTATGTCACAGCTCCCAGGGGTACCAAATGGGTGGCCCCACCTGCCTTTCGCTCGGGTCACCCTCCACGACTAACGTCATGGATCAACAAGGGGCTAGACTGGGGGTCAGTGAAGGACATGCCCATACTGCAGGGCCGCATCCGAGATCTCCTAGAAAGAGATATTGGTCTGGTCACAGTAACGCAAGTAATGTTACTTCGCCGAACCCTGCCCTGTAAACGTCGTCCCCTTCGTCTGTGGGAATTCAATCCGGAGGGACCGCGAGCTATTCAGCACTTCCTCGGCATGACGCCCGAGGAGATGTACGAATTGTACTTTGGACCGCAAGCAATGTGTCCGGATTCCACCGAGGACGCGGGTCTGAGCTGCAATTGTCCAGATACCCAAGTAAGTCGCCCTATGGCCGAACACGTTGTATTTCTATTCATCACGACATCATTATGAAAAGTCGCTCTTTGACCAGGACTGGATAGCAAAGGCGAAGATGATCAGGTGTCTGACCCCCCTCCCCGAGGTCTCACCGGATCCGGTACTAGTCCGGATGTTGGAGCTTGCGCCCTACCAAGCGTCCTCAGGGGAGGATAAAGGTGGAAAGAAAGAGGTTGACGCCTCCGCGAAGGCGGACAACCGGGGAGAAGAAGCCAAAGCTCCCTCTCCCCAAGGAAGGAAAAGGACGCCTCTGAAGGCCCGGAGACAATAGTCTCTAAGCGGGAAGAAATCTTCGCAGGAGGTCCGCCCGGGGATACCCGGCCGTCTGATGCTGCAAGGGATCAGCCCTCCATCGAGCTGTAAGTAAAAGAAAGAGTTTAATAGTAAAAAACATCCTACTTTACTTCTGAGGAAAATAACCGAAACATCCGTCTTGTAGTCCGGATCGTGGCCCTTCTCGGCAGAGTTCGTCTTCGGGGGATCTTCCTCCGGAGATGATGGAGAGCAAAACGCCTCCCCACGCCACCCCGCCTTACGAGGCGGGCAACCCCGAGGCGTCGTCTCGGAGGGCTTCTCCCGATCCGGCAAGGCCAGAGAGTGATTCTTTGGCCACCCGAAGTCCTCAGTATCCGGCTCTTGAAGAGAGCAACGGAAGATGCAGCTCCGCTTTGTCATGCGGTCGGACGATTGAAGGATCTGCTAGAGCAGGCGGCTATCTCGAAGCGCATCGTGTGCTAATGGGCGCGGTGGTTGAGAGGTTTCATCCATGACGGGTTGCATGAAGCCTTTATGAGTCGATGAAAGGTTTTGAGGTGCAGCGCGATGGCGTGTATTTTTGACAATACCGCACATGTTTTAAATGTGCCTGTGCGAATAGTAGCCCCGAGGCTCGGTTGCCGTCGAAGCTTGGTAAGCAGAGGATCATAATCGCGAGTAATAATCTAGCCGTCTTCATATGCAGGTGGCAGGAGGTCCGGTGGCTAGCCGGACTTGTGAGGTTGCCGAGCTAACGCGGCAACTTGATGCGGCAGATGCCAACATCGTGCTTGTCAACAAGCGGCTTGACGAGGCGCAGGGTATGTAATTTCTCCGGATTTCAACATATGGTAAGAGGAGCGTAATGCCAGTATCTGGAACATGTTATGAAATGCAGATGGAGCTACGGCAGTGGAGACCCTTCGGGCGGAACTTGCCCGAGCCAAAAAGCAAGCCAGGAATAGTGATCGGCCGCTCTAAAAGTAATTTGAAGAGTGAGGGCGAACAAGCTGCCCATTGCCAAAGTAAGGAGAAGATGGCCAAGATGGCCGTTGAGTTAAGTGATGCCGCCGACCGATACGGCTTCTTGAGAAGGAAAATAGCGAGGGCTACGGAGTGGAGAAGGCCATGGTAGCAGCCAAGGAATCCGCTCTACAATTAGGCGATGAAGGAGGAGCTGCGTCACGCGGGGATATTGCGGTGGGAAGCCCTTTATGCTGCGGATGAAGTTCGTAGATCCTAAGTATGCTCCTCTGGACGGTGTGGAGTTCGCAGAGCGCCTATCTGGATTGGCGACAAGCAAGTCTTTGATGCGCCGAGTTCTTCAAAGATCAAAGAGATCACGAAGTGGAGAAGCTGTTACGTCGCAATTTAATGGTCCAGCGCGTCCGCTTCCTCGAATGAGCGGATGGCGAATGGGCGAGCTCCATAGGTTGTCCGGACTCTCCATGAGGTGCATTGTGGATCACTGTGGCGGCGGGCCAAGGCCGAACAGTTACTTCAGTTTGGTGCAGCAGTTCCTTGGTGTTGTGCCGCGCATCGATGCTATGAAGAGGTCGGCGTGCATTGAGGGTGCGCGGATGGCGCTTGCCTGTGTCAAAACACACTGGGCGGAGATGGAAGCCACCGCAATTGCAGCCCCTAGTTCGGCAATTAGCCGAGTAGCTGTCGAGCACTATTTTGATGAGGTCCTTGAAGGCGCTCGTTCAATAGAAGCGCAGTGCTCGAAGAATATTATGTTCGAATGACATGTATTCCCATTGAAAAACAATGTTTTACTAAATTATATAAAGGCTATTTTTATACTTTTGCCTAAAAGTGTTATGATGCCTCCTGTGCGGCCGTTTATGTATATGTGTATATAACACGAAAGTTTGCGATCGTCGGCTTCAACCCCACGCATATAATGCGGGGGTGTTCGCAGAAGACGCGTGTTCACACTTGATCCAACGTCTTGGTCCATTAAGGAGGTGATAGCGCAGCGAACTAGGCAATCAGACTATATTGCTTTAACACGTTCACTTAGCCATAGGAGTTTGACAGTGGGGCTACTATATAGCCCCTGGTGGCTCCGCGCTCATCTGGATACGGGGCGCGGTCATGCCTAGCCGGGAAACGGCCCTTCGTTAATGCGGAGGAATCCCGAAGATTTCGATGAGTCATCGAGTGGTTGACCAGTCTCTCGCTTTATCATGACAGTCAGTTTTCGGCTTTCTCTACTGAGGTGCTCGTCCGGGCTAGCCAGGGCACAATCACAGTAGTTCTCCTGGTGCCACCTTAGCCGATAGAGTGGAATGTAAGGTAGCAAAACACAGGAGCCGGGCAAACCCAACATTTGACCAAAGACATGATTCGGAGCTGATGCATATAAGGCCTAACTCATGACGCGAACACTCCCTAAGGTGTTCGGTCTTTGAAACATATACTGGGCTTAGGTGATGCCCTTGGATAATGAACCCCATAGTGTCCAGGTACGAGCAATATTCTAACCTGTCCACATGCCAAGACGTCAGCATCCTTCTCGGTTGTATTGAGAATCTAGAGGATGTGAACAACAAAAGATAGTAAAAAAAGGTTTACGCAGGGTCTTAATCTAAAGAGAAACCTTTGTACGGGTCCCTGCTGCACATCTGCGCCCGTGTCTCTGTTGTGCCGTATCCTGGACGGGTGTAGCACGATCGTTATCTATAAAAGAGAGGTGCTTAGTGAAAATTTGTTGTGCAAAAATTTGGTTATTATAAATAAACCATGAAAAAGTCGAGATGGGTAAAGTTGAGCCGAATTATCACGGCGAAGCCCCTGGTACCGTCTGTATGGGTGTAACCATCGAACCAATATCTATCCAATGATTGGTCGGACTCGTCTAACCGTGTCCGCGGTCCTAACGACCGGTCATCATCTCTGGTGGTGAGGTCGTCTAGTGTTTGGCTGTTAAAGCAGCCGTGCATTCTTCTGCTCGGAACGAACGCTCAACATTTCCATGTACTGCGATGGTGTCGCGCGGACCGGGCATTTTAAGTTGTAGTAAAGCGTAATGCGGTATTGCATTGAAACGGGCGAAAGCCTCTCGTCCAAGTAGTGCTTGATAGCCACTTCGGAATGGAGCAATGTCGAAGGTTAAGCTTTCGCTCCGGAGGTTGTCAGGAGAGCCGAACACAACCTCTAGTACTAGAGAGCCCTTGCAGCGAGCCTCTGTGCCTGGTATTACTCCCTTGAAGGTAGTATTACTGTGGCTGATGTTTGTTGGGTTTATTCCCATTTTGCAGACGGTGTCCTGGTATATCAGATTTAGACTACTGCCGCCGTCCATAAGGACTCGTTTAAGGTGGTATCTGTTTATTATAGGGTCCAGCACAAAGGCGGCTGATCCTTCCTGCCGGATACCTATTAGGTGATCCCTGCGATCGAAAGTGACCGGGCAGGCCGACCAGTGGTAGGACTCATGGGTGACGGGCTCTATGACTCGCGTATTTGAGTGCGTGTTGCCTCTCCTCTTTGTCACGTGGATAACATTTCTTGTTTTGACTTCGGCAGGAATTTTTTACATCCCCGGTGTCTTCTTGGCGAGGCGTATCCTCGTCCTCACTCGGAGTGTCCTCCCCCTTGTGTTCGGCGTTTAGCTTGCCAGCCTGCTTGAAGACCCAGCAATCTCTGTGGGTATGATTTGCAAGCTTGCCGGGGGTGCCGTGGATCTGACATAATTTGTCTAGAATTTTATTTACGCCGGTCGGTTCATCTCTGTTGCCTTTAGAGGGCCTTTTCCGCTGACCCGGTCGAGAACCTCTAAATCCGGCGTTTACCGCCATGTTGTCTGGGCTGTCTTCTTTATTCCGCCGCTTGTTTTTACTGCGTCGCGGTTTTCCATTGCCGTCCCGGACCTTGGATGTGCTTGGGTCGCTGGTGCTGCTGCGAGCTAACCAGCTGTCCTCACCCGCGCAAAAGCGAGTCATGAGGCTTGTTAGGGCTGCCATTGTTCTCGGCTTTTCTTGGCCAAGGTGTCTGGCATGCCATTCGTCTCGAACGCTGTGCTTGAAAGCTGCTAGGGCTTCAGCGTCCGGACAGTCGACAATTTGGTTCTTCTTAGTGAGAAACCTATTCCAAAGTTTTCGGGCTGACTCTCCGGGCTGTTGAATTATATGACTCAATCATCAGCGTCCGGGGGTCGGACATAAGTCCCTTGAAAGTTAGTCCGGAAAGCGTCCTCGACCTCCTCCCAACTTCCAATGGAATTTTCGGGGAGGCTTTTCAGCCAGTGCCGAGCTGGTCCTTTGAGCTTGAGGGGTAAGTATTTGATGGCGTGGAGATTGTCTCCACGAGCCATGTGAATATGGAGGATGAAGTCCTCGATCCAAACCCCAGGGTCTGTGGTTCCGTCGTATGCCTCTATGTTATCTGGTTTGAACCCTTCTGGAAATTCATGGTCTAATACCTCGTCGGAGAAACATAGGGGGTGTGCGGCACCCCTGTATTTGGTTATGCCATGGCGTTCGGATGGTTGTGGTATTTGGTGTTGGCTGAGTGCTGGAGCGCGTTTCCTTGATCCGTAGATGGATCTGGTTGCGCCGGCCTGTTGATGCGGGTCCTCGTGTCGGTCATGTACTGACTTATGTGCGGCCTCGTTGGCCACCCTATCACGGTCACGAGGTCATCTGCCGGTGTTCAGGAGCGGGGTCCCAGACTTGCACTGCGGCTGCTGGCGTGGCTCAAAGGAGGCCAGGGCGGCCCATCTTCATCAACACGAGCTCAAGACCCTCGCGAGGGGCCAAGCCTCATGAGGCGGGCGATCAGAGCTTCCTCGGTAGCGGCCTCGTCAGGCTGGCTCATGAGGAGGCGGAGAGTTCAAGGCAGGGTACCTCGCGAGGTGCCCATGGACGCAAGCCATGGCGACCAAAGGCGCCCGGTGGCGCCAGACCAGCAGCGTCCTCCTTTCCTCTTTGGTGCAAAGGGAGCAAGCGCGAGCAAGAGCATCAAGCAAAGGCATCCGTTTGATTGCAACAAGACCAAGACCAGCCCCAGCGGCTGGAAGGAGTCATCGTGGAGCCCAAGCGAGCGTCATCACGAGCCTTTTGGCGGCGAGGACCAACTTTAGTCGAGGATAAGTGTACCCGTTGTTCCCCTTCAAAATGGCCAATTGTTGGCGCCCTTCCCGCTCAATATTTGGGAAGATGCCCAGGGCCTTCGCCTATAAATAGGAGTAGCCACATCCAGAGAGGGGGATCCGGCATTTGGAATCCAGAGAGAGAGAGGGACCCGATCCTCAAGCTAGAGCGATGGGACACCACTTAGCAGTTCATCACACCCACCAAGAACAGACCCTCGCGAGGCTGTTCTTCCCTGTACTGTTCCTCAATAGCCCCAGAGGCAATCCACCACACCACAAACTAGAGTAGGGTATTACACCACAACGGTGGCACGAACTAGTATAAATCTCGTGTCTCTTGTGCTGTTCTTCTTAGTAGTTTAGGTGCTTGCAATTCGGCGAGGTACGAGACGGTGGAGGGTTGGATCTCCGCGCGCACCCCAGAGTTCGAACCTTAAGGGTCTGCCGGAACCCGAAATCCGACATCGTCGATCCGACCGATCGGCGGTTTTGTTTTTTGGCTGCGAGGGTTCGAAGGCCTCGTCGTCGAACTCCGGCAGCAGCTTCCGCTTTGGGTAGCTCTTCGTGGGGCGACTGCCACCGTACTTTTCTGCCATGTCGAGCACTTTATTCCATCTACTATTGAGTGTGTTTTGTGCGGCCTTGAGCCTTTGTTTCTGCTTCTTCAAACTTCTTGTAGTGGCCATAAGCCTTTCTTGCTCCAGCTGCCCTTCCAGGATGATGCGCTCGTCGTTGTCCGGACTGTTCTCCTGACTGGAGACGGGTTGGTTGTCTTGATGCTCGGCGTCGCCGAGCTCGGACAGCGGCTCCGCACTTTTTTCGTCGTCCACTGGCTTACCCTGCTCTATCGCTGGGTCAATTTGGCTTCTTGTTGCGCTGTTGTCGTTGTTTTTGCCAAGGCGGGATTTAGAGCGGCGCCTACTGCGCCGTTTTGATTGCTTGTCGTGGGAGCTATCTTTCATTGCATCCTCGTTATTATTTTCATTGGGTGTACCCACCATATATACGTCATATGATGAGGTGGCGTTCCAGTGCCCAGTGGGCAGTGGTTCCTGTTCGTCTCCAGCATCGGTGTCCATACCATCAATGTTTTCGGAGTCGAAGTCGAGCATGTAGGTTAAATCATCAACAGTGGCTACTACGTGGGTGGTGGGTGGGGATTGAATTTCTTCGTCGTCCGCGTCCCACTCTAGCCGGACATAGTTCGGCCGAGGTTCTCCAGACAGGGAGAGAGATTTTAATGAGTTCAGTATGCCGCCGAGGGGCGAGTGCTAAAAGATATCTGCGGAGGTGAACTCCATGATCGGCGCCCAATCGGATTCGATAGGTATGGGCGCGGGTGGTACGGAGTCCGTGGCCGAGGACGAGTCCAGCAGTTCGGCGACACGGCTCTCGTGAAGGGTAAGGTCAGTATTCGGCTCTATCGCCACTGAGGGCACGGCCTCCGTGGCGGAGTCTATCCTCCCATCCTCGGATGGCATAATCTGCTCTGGACTAGAGGCCGGAGTAGTTGCTGGCGTGATCTCCCGAACACCGTCCGACGGCAGAGCTATATCGTGCTCGTCGTGATCGTGCGGCACACCTGGCATGGGCCCGAATCCGTCGAAGATCAAGTCTCCGCGGATATCAGCAGTAATTCAAGTTTCCAAACCTGACCTGATGGCCAGGGGCGTAGCTCTCGATCTGCTCCAGTTGGCCAAACGAGTTGGCCCGTAGTGCGAAGCCGCCGAACACAAAGATCTGTCCGGGGAGGAAAACCTCACCCTGGACCGCATCGTTGTCGATGATCGAAGGGGCCATTGAACCTTGTAGCGATGACACAGTGGAACTCTCAATGAAAGCACCAATGTCGGTGTCAAAACCGGCGGATCTCGTGTAGGGGGTCCCGAACTGTGCGTCTAAGGCGGATGGTAACAGGAGGCAAGGGACACAATGTTTACCCAGGTTCAGGCCCTCTCTATGGAGGTAATACCCTACTTCCTGCTTGATTGATCTTGATGAATATGAGTATTACAAGAGTTGATCTACCACAAGATCGTAGAGGCTAAACCCTAGAAGCTAGCCTATGGTATGATTGTTGTTGTCCTACGGACTAAACCCTCCGGTTTATATAGACATCGGAGGGGGCTAGGGTTACACAAAGTCGATTACAACAGAAGGAGATCTACATATCCATATCGCCAAGCTTGCCTTCCACGCCAAGAGAGTCCCATCCGGACACGAGACGAAGTCTTCAATCTTGTATCTTCATAGTCCAACAGTCCGGCCAAAGGATATAGTCCGGCTGTCCGGATACCCCCTAATCCAGGACTCCCTCACCTATGAAATCATATAGTTTGGCTATGCTTCATCTTCGTCACACAAAATTCTCCCATCATGCACAACCCCGATGACAAGCCAAGCAATTGTTTCATACTTTAGTATTCTCAAACTTTTTCAACCTTCGCGCAATACATGAGCGTGAGCCATGGACATAGCACTTATACGTGGAATAGAATATTGTCGGTGTACAAAAATAGGGGCACGCTTTTGTACCCCTTTACCCGTGCACGGGCAGTCGGAGCCGCGCCCACGACCACACCAAGCAGAATAGGGGAGGTGAGCCAAGGTAAGACCGAAGCCCAAGACAATCAAAGCAACGCCAAGGCCAAGACCACAAAGAGAAGAGTGATGAAGCAGGTCCCCCCAGCAAGACCCTTGCCGGGCGGCCTCAGCGGCCCCGGCAAGACCCTTGCCGGGACAGCTCGCCCCACACCAACAGAGCGAGCCACCCTTGAGCCCACGGCCCCCAGCGCCATCATCAACGTGGGGCTAGGGCTCGGGAAGGCACCTCTGTGGTGGCATGCAGATCTTTGTGAAGACATATTCAAGATCAAACAAGGATTAGAAGACGGCGATTCTCGGCAAGATCCATGCCGAGGAAGGCCACCAGACCCCCGGCAAGATTCTTGCCGGGGACGACAGCACGCCACGGCAAGACCCTTGCCGGGCCACCGGGCAAGGCCCTCGCCAAGGACGCCAGCGGGGACACCGCCAAACCCGCACCGGACAGGTTTCCACCACCATTCATATACAGCAGCCAGCCCAACCAGCTGGGCGGGCACCTGCGTGGCAACATGCATCTCCCAGGACAACTCATCGAGTGCCTGCGTGGCGGCATGCAGATCTTCGTGAAGGCTCCGCCACTGCGCCACCTCAGCTGCCTGGCTGCCTACATGGCACCACGCTCCTCACTGGCCAGGGCGCATGTCAAGGAGAGGAGGAGCGGCTATGGACGGGATGGGCCTCGCCCCCATCCCCAATAAAGCAAGGGGACACCTAAGCTATGCATTAAATTCGTCTTGCCACATGTCTGAGCGATAAGCTCGAGCATCATGCTCCTTTCCACCTCACGTGTGTCCTTGTGGCAGCCCCTTTCAACTATAAAAGGAGGCCCATGGCATACTGGAGAAGGATTCGGCTCTTTCGAACCACGCACTGACCACAGCTAGTTCGAGAGCTCAAGAACTCTCAGAAATACACCCACCAAAGCAGGACTAGGGTTTTACGCATCCTCGCGGCCCGAACCTGGTTAAACGATCCTTGTGTTGTCTACTAGCCCTGCTCTCCTCACAATCCTGCGCCCCGGCAACCGTAATAGGGATTCTTGTGATCCCATAGGTGTCGTTCCACACCGACATCTTTGGCGCGCCAGGTTGGGGGCGCAATTGCGAGAATCTGGTCTGGTAGTTAGCCTAGCAGTTCTTTCTCGCCATGGCTCCTAAGAAGAAGACGGTCACGGCGATCGGCTCGTTGGGAGCCGAACGGCCCGTGCCGGTGCGAACGAGCAGCAGACTGGTCGCATACATGACCCGGGCCGCAGCCCGCGAGCACCAGCATCGCCCAGGCAGTCGGAGCCTGGCGAGCGGCGTCGTTCGCGCGCCAGACGACCAGCTACAGGTCGATGGATCCAAAGACGGGGTTGGGCCCCCCGCAGGCGGCGCGGGGCCCTCCAGGAGTGTTGTTGTGCCACCCCTGCACGGTGCAGCGACCTCTAGGACGCCCACACCAGCGACCACCGCGCGCTCTTCCCATGGTGTGCGCGCCGAGCAGCGTCACCACGTCGGTGACCTTGGGCACCGCCGTGGGAAGAGCCATGTGCGTCATCCGCAAGATGAAGGGGTTCAGCACGCTAGCTGAAGCACTGACGAAAATGGCACGCGACTGTTGGGTCGTAACGGAGCTCCTTCTAATGTAGTTAGAAGTCGAGGCGCGCTGCGATCCACGCAGTTGTCACCGCCGCCCACGCCAGCGGAAGCTTTGGTGCGCGCGCAGCTGCTCCTCGACTTCCCTCCTGCTGCGGAGAAGCTCGACGAGTGGAGGGCCACCATCCGAAGCCTCGTCGCCATCACAAACAAAGACGATCCTCGACCGGCAGGGCCCTCGGGTCGGCGCTACACAAAGCCACCACATGCTGGCACTAGGAGGACCGGGGGAGCTGCAGCCACGGTGCACTCTCCTCCTCCTCGCCAGCCGCTGTGGGCGTCGTCCCGCCGTGACGACGCTTGTGATAACATCTCCATAGCATCATCCGGCCCACGGACCCTCCCCGACCAGCGCCAGGTCCTTCGGGAACGAGCTCACAAAGACGCTTGAACCACCGTCGAGCGCCGGTGCGAAACACACCGCCAGTCGGACAGGCGGGCGGGACCCGCTATGGACCACCCGGCACCGGGGGGCTCCGGCGGCCTACCCTACGAGGTGGGCTGCCCGGCCTTTAACCGTGAGTTGCAGCACTTCCAGTGGCCGTCCCACCGCTCGTTCAAACCCGACGTCGGCGAGAAGTACACCGGCAAGACCCATCCGTCCGAGTTCCTCAGCATCTACACCATCGCGATGCAGGCTGCTGGAGCTCGTGACGACAAGGTGCTTGCCAACTATTTCCCGCTGGCGCTGAAGCCCAATGTGATGTCTTGGTTGATGCACTTGCTGGCGGATTCCATTTCTTCCTGGTCGGATCTGTGCCATGAGTTCGTTGGCACCTTCACGGAGGCCACCAAGCTCATGGCGAGCCGGTGATCGCATATCATTCCCGAAGGAAGGGAGACCTGCGCAAGTACATCCAGAGATTCAGCCGGGTGTAGTACAACATCCCCGACGTTCATCCCGCCGTTGTGATTAGCGCGTTCCACCAGAACGTGCGCAATCGCAAGATGCACGAAGAGCTGGCGATGGCCAAAGCTAAGGATGTGGCCGAGCTCTATGTTCTGGCCGATAGGTGCGCCCGGGCTGAAGAGGGAAGGAAGTACCCCGACAAAGACGCTGGCGTGGAAACCGACTCCACCGATGAAGACGCCGCTACCCCGACGAAGAAGGGCCGGCGTCGCAACAGGAAACGAAAAGGCAAGGCCGTGCTTACCATTGAGGATCGGCGACACCGGTGCGGCAAGAAGGTCAAGCGAGACCCCGGCAAGGAGATTGCCGGTCGCGCCCGCACGGGCCTTGGCGGCTACCGACAAGCCAAGAAGCTCCGGCAAGCAATACTGCAAGTTCCATCGCACCAAGGGCCACGACCTCCAGAACTGCCGGCAAGTCGAGCTGCTTGCTGAGAAGCAAAAGGCTGAGTACGAGAGGCAGGACAAGGAGAAGGACCAGAACGGTGCGGAGGGGTCCGGCAAGAAGCGTGGCGGCCAAGGAGGCCGCCCCGGCAAGGACAACCAGCAAGAGAGGCCCGCCCGGGGCCGCGACAAGAAACAAGAAGACTATGATCACGACGAGGACGACGAGTCTGGTGAGCAAGGGTTCCAGAAGGCTACGGAGGCCATGTGCGTCGATGGCGGCACCTCGCTGCATACCTCTCATCGCCAGCTCAAGCAGTGGGCACGTGAGATTACAGCAGCAGAGCCGTCGTTCGACGCTCAGAAACCGCTGAAGTGGTCCAGCACGCCCCTCATCTTTGACGCCGAGGACCGCACTACCGCGGTCGGGTGTATGACATTGTTGGTCTCACCAACGATACGCAACCTCAGAGTGAACAAGATGTTGGTTGACGGCGGGGCCGGCCTGAACCTGATCTCGCCTGTCGTGATCAAAAAGTTGCAAATCCCTGATGGAGACCTCGAGGAAACGGGCACATTTCAAGGGGTCAATCCGGGGAGGAGCCAGCCGAGGAGAAAGGTCACACTGCGTGTGACGTTTGGAGGAGAGTTGAACTACAGGACGGAGAGGATCGTCTTCGACGTAGCTGAGATCCCCTTGCCCTACAACGGGATCCTCGGCCGCCCATCACTAGCCAAGTTCATGGCAGCGTCACACTACGCCTACAACATGCTAAAGATGCCTGGGCCGTTGACCATCATCTCCGTCCCCTCCGACAAGAAGGACGCTTGATCTGCGCCGACCAGCTCTACCGGGAAGCAGTTGCAGCGGCTGCCGCCAAGGCACCTGCTCCTGCCGCTGAAGCCCCGGGAGGGAAGAAGAAGCCCGACAAGACCTCTCGCACCCACTCCGGCAAGCGCACCTCCTCGGAGTGTTGTGCTACCGTCGAGGACGTGCCAGAGAGCTCTACTGACAAGAGCAAGAGACCTAGGGCCGAGTCGCTGCAGACCAAGAAGGTGCCCGTCAGGGAGGATGGCATGGGAGGGGCCTTCACCATAGGCTCCACCCTCGACAGCAAATAGGAAGGCGCGCTCTCCACCTTCCTGCGGGCGAATGTCGACGTGTTTGCATGGCAAGCATCGACATCCCGATGTTCCTGTGGAGGTGATTGAGCACCACCTAGCTATCGCCCTCACCTGCGCCCGCCAAGCGCGAAGGTTAAGCAGGCTACGAAGGCGGGAGTTCATCATGAAGAGATCGGGAAGTTGGGCGGCAGGTTTGGTGAGAGGAGTTCTCCACCCGGCGTGGTTGGCCAATTCGGTAGTGGTGCGCCAAGGCGAATGGGAAGTGGAGACTGTGTATTGATTACACAGATATCAATAAGGCTTGCCCTAAGGACCCCTTCCCGTTGCCGCGCATCGACCAGATTGTTGACTCCACGACCGGGTGCGATCTGCTATCATTCCTCGACGCCTACTCAGGCTACCACCAGATCTTCATGACAAAAAAGGATGAAGAGAAGACAACATTCATCACCCCATGTGGTATGTATTGCTTTTTACGGATGCCTTTTCGGGTTGAAGAGTGCTGGCTCAACGTTCGCAAGAGCAGTCCAAATTGGTTTTGAACCTCAGCTCCATAGAAATATGGAGGCCTACATGGATGACATAGTGGTCAAAACCAAGGACGGGCCAACTCTTGTGCAAGATCTGGAAGAGACATTTGCTAACCTGCGCAAAATGAACCTCAAGCTGAACCCTGAGAAGTGTGTCTTCGGCGTTCCGTCCGGCAAGCTTCTCGGGTTCTTTGTGTCACAGTGCGGGATCGAGGCAAACCCAGACAAGATCAAGGCTATTGAGCAGATCAAGGCGCCCAAACGGATCAAGGATGTGCGTCGGCTCACCGGCTGTGTTGCCGCCATGAGCCGATTCATCTCCAAGTCCGCCGAGCGCGCCCTTCCCTTCTTCAAAATCTTGAAGAAGGCAGGCCAAATAGAGTGGACCCCAGAAGCCGAGACAGCACTGCAGGATCTGAAGAAATACCTTTCCTCCACGCCAATACTGGTTGCGCCTAGACCACAAGAGCCGTTGCTGCTGTATCTGGCGGTGACAAATCAAGTGGTCAGCGCCGCACTGGTGACACGGAGGGAGGTCGACGAGGAGGTAGCAATGGCGGCAGAATCAGCGGATGGCAAGCCAAAGACTCCCCCGGCAGGTCCTGGTGCCGACAAGGCGCGGCCCCCGGCAGAGTCTGGTGCCACCAAGGCAGTGCCCGCGCAATCGAGTGAGGTGGTGCCGAAGAAGAAGATGATGCAGCACCCGGTTTACTTCGTCAGCTCCCTCTTGCAGGGGGCTAGGTCGAGGTATTCCGGCGTGCAAAAATTGCTATTCGGCCTCCTTATGGCCTAGAGGAAGCTGCGTCACTACTTCCAAGCCCATGAGATCACTGTCGTCACCCGCCTCCCGTTGCAAAGGATACTGCACAACCCAGACGCAACTGGAAGGATAGTGGAATGGGCCTTGGAGCTGTCAAGCTTCGGTTTAAAGTTTGAAATTACCTCGACGATTCAGAGCAGAGTCTTGGCGGAGTTCATCGCAGAATGGACCTCGACGCCTGACGAAGAAATCCAGGAGACCACTCTCCCCGGCAAGGAAGCAGACCGCGACTGGATCATGTACTTTGATGGGGCTTTCTCGCTGCAAGGCACCGATGCCGATGTGCTGCTCGTCGCACCCATCGGAGAACACCTCAAGTACGTGATCCAGATGCACTTCCGCAGGGAGATGTCCACCAACGACACTGCTGAGTACGAGGGATTGCTTGCAGGTCTCAGGATCGTGGCAGACCTCGGGGTTAAGAAGCTCATCGTCAGGGGTGACTCGCAGCTCGTTGTCAGACAGGTCAACAAGGATTATCAGAGCCCATTGATGGAAGCTTACGTAGATGAGGTGAGGAAGCTGGAGGAACTTTGCGGTATCCAGCAGAAACCGCCCCCAAGCAGAGAACGACATCGTCGATTACCTGTCAAAGCGTGCCGCATTCAAGCTACGTGTGGAACCATGTACCTTTTTGCTCCGGTTAAATCAACCATCCGTCGAACCATCAGCGGGGCAGAACAAGCGGAGGAAATCAGGTCCCGGCAAGTACTTTCCTACCGAGCCCCCAGGGCTCTTGGCAAAAGTCTTTGCCATGGACGCCGAGCCTGCCAAAAGCAGCGGCTCCGGCAGGTGTCAAGCCCGGCCGCCAGAGACAACTGCTCCCATGGCGGAAGAGATGCCTTTGGTCCTTGCCGTCGAGCCCCGGGCTCCGGCATGGGCGCAGCATACCGTCCAATTCCTCCAAATAGGGGAGCTTCCTGAGGAGCAGGAAGAAGCAGAGAAAGTAGCCCGTCGGTCCGCCCTGTACCAGTTCATCGATGACGTCCTGTATCGGAGAAGGCCAAACGGTGTGAAACTCAAGTGCATCCCCCGGGAGGAAGGACTGGAGCTGTTGGCAGAGATACATGGAGGCATATGTGGCTCCCACATAGGGTCGAGTGCCCTTGCCGGGAAGGCGTTCCGACAAGGCTTCTTCTGGCCCATCGCCCTCCAGGATGCGACGACACTAGTAACCAAGTGTGAAGCATGCCAGTTCCATTCAAAGAAGCTTCATCAACCAGCTCAAGCCCTTCAAACAATCCCTCTCTCCTGGCCATTCTCGGTCTAGGGGCTCGATATACTGGGCCCTTTCCCTCGCGTTGTCGGGGGCTTTGAGTACTTGTACATTGCAATCGACAAGTTCACAAAGTGGACAGTGGTGGAAGCAGTGAGGAAGGTGACTGCTCAGTCAGCCGTCAAGTTCTTCAAAGGACTGGTTTGCCTTTTTGGTGTGCCAAACAGAGTCATCACCGACAACGGCACGCAGTTCACAAGCCACACCTTCATGCAGTACATCCAAGACCTCGGCAGCAAGGTCTGTTTCGCTTCCAAGGCACATCCACGGAGCAATGGCCAAGCTGAGAGGGCAAATGCTGAAGTGTTGCGAGGCCTGAGAACGAAGACCTTTGACAAGCTGCACAAGAGTGGAAGGCGCTGGATTGATTAGTCGTCGGCGGTTCTTTGGTCGATCAGGACGACGCCAAATCGAGCCACTGGCTAGACACCTTTTGCCCTGGTATACGGAGCAGAAGCAGTTCTCCCCACGGAACTCATATATGGGTCACCTTGAGTGCTAGCTTATGATGAGCTTAAGCAAGAGCCGTTGCGCCAAGATGACGTGACGCTCCTTGAGGAAGATCGTCTTCGGGCGGCTGTGAGAGCGGCACGCTACCAGCAAGCCTTGCGCCGCTACTATAGCCGCAAGGTTCATGCCCGAAGCTTTGAGGAAGGCGACCTTGTTCTTCAGTGTGTTCATTCGGCCAAGAATTCAACAAGTTGACGCTGAAGTGGGAAGGCCCTTATCGGGTAATATGAGTCACCAGGCCTGGCGCAGTCCGCCTGGAGACAGAGGATGCCGTCCCAGTGAGCAACTCCTCGAACATTGAGCATCTTCGCAAGTTTTACCCTCCCGGCAAGCCACCTTTTGTACAAGCTTTGCCGGCAAGGCATGTGACCCTTTATACAAAGCCAGGCGCAGACCCTAAGCATAAATAAATGAAGCCCTGGCGCCCTAAGTCATAGCATGCATGCTAGGTCGAGTCTCTTCCTCAGTTAGGGTTGATAGTGCTCAGCAGCGACTAACCCCTAGCTTAGAGGTCGAGTGCGCGTCTATCTGTTCCTCTTCTGTCCTTTTTTGGTTCGCAGGGCACATGAGCACTTCTGCTGAGCTACTTGGAAGAAAGGAAATGGACCGGCATCCCGACCCCGGCAAACCAGAGTTGTCGGGGGCTACAAACTCAAGGATCCAACCGCGGAAAGATAAGACTGCCGGGGGCTGCAGATCCAAATCAGTCTTTTTATCCCCTATCATGCATTTCGAAACAGGACTCGGGCATGTGAAGCCTCATTTTTATCTCTAGGCTGTCGTGCTCCCTTTTCCCCATACCTAAGGATTATTTCCTGGGTCCGGATTTGGTTGTAGCCGCCGCGGCAAGGAGGTAGAACGAGGAGCCTGAAGTCCACTTCATCCCTGCCTCCGCCAAGAGCGCGAGAACGGTCGAATGGAGTGGGGGGAACGACAAGGCCTGTTGCCGGGCGAAAAACGTTTATCTTAAAAAATAACGAGGATTCACTCCTTGTCGCGGGATTTACCCACGAACGAAAAGCCCGACAAGCATCCCTTTTTCATTAAAAACATCCCATACAGGTACAGTTTGTACGAAATGAAAAACATGGACAAAGGGGATTACAAGCTTTAAATTTAACAAGGCCCGCAGGCTTACAGATTAAAAAAAAGGAGATAAGGTGCCCGTGATCCCTTTCTTGTCCCTTTCCAGGTCAAGGAGGCGAAAGGGCAAAAGGGGCGCCTAGGCGAGCTACGAGCAGCAGAAAGCACCAAGAGAATACCTCGGTGGCCGCCCATGGGCGGGCCGGTGATGACGGTGCCGGGAAGGAGCTGGAAGACGAGGCGGCAGGACCGGCAATACGCGATGAAGGCATCGGTGCTCACGTACTCCGAGTTGACGGCCTTGTCGCCCGCCCTCTTCCTCTTCCTCAACCTCCCGACGCCAGCCGCCCAAGGAGACGGCCCCGAGAAGTTCAAGGAGCTGGCCCCGCCCCCGGCAAAACCCTGTCGGAGGAGCGGCCAGGTGCAGATGCTGCTGCTGCCGCACCCGCCCAGGCGCGGGGCATCCGACGCCTAGTCGGACTCGTCCCCGCTGTCCTCCTCATCACTTTCGCTCGAGGAAGAGCTTCCATCGTCGGAATCTCCATTAGAGGGGCTCTCCACGCAGCATTTCAGGCGAGTTCCAAACTCTTCGAAGACCTTGACGGAGAGCAGACCGTCCTCCATTAATTTGAAATAGAGGACGAGCCCCGCCGTCAGGCTGTGGATGCGGGCGACCGTCTTCCATCCACGGCGGAGGTACATAACCCGAGGAGCCGGGAAGTCGACATGAACCCGCGTGCCCCCGTTCCCACAGCCCCTCATGTGCAATCTGAGGGTCTGGGTCGGGTCACGCTCCATCACCCAAGCAAACGGGGCGGGGAGACGAAGACGACGACGCGGAGGCCGGCGCAGCCTGATGAAGAATTCGCAAGGCTGTTCTTCAACGTGGCCCTCCATCGAGAAGGGCATCATTGGCAGGGGCAAGGCCGGCGTGCCGCCCCGTCCTCCTCTTCCCCGAGCGCTACGGCCTCTGCCCCGGCCTCGCCCACGACCTCGCCCCCTCCCCCTTCCCCTCGTGGCCGGTTCCACCACCGCGGGCTCAGGAGGAGGAGGGACGCGCTGTCGAGCGGCAACCCTCGCCGCCACCATCGAGGGACCAGGATTCCCCTTCTCCATGGCGGGTGAGAGGAAGAAGTAGAAGGAGGAGGAGATATAAGATGGAAGAATGCGGGATGCCATCCCCCCTTCACCCTCTTTATAAAAGAACGGGGTTGGGGCTCGGCCGCCCCGCTCGGCCAATCCAGACACCGCAGGCGCAGGGAATCAGGACCGACCCACTGCCCCAACCAGCGACGGCCGGGTTTCCCGCCTCCACCGTTTGCCACCCGGGCGCATGAAAGACGCAGACGTGCAGAACTGAGGGGACGGGTGAAGCGACCTCTCCCCACCCCGTGATCGTGGGGAGTGGACGCCTTGAAGACCGCACCTCGCCCTCGCTCAGTAAATGAGCCGCGCCTCCACGCCTCCCTCTTTTTACGGGGAAGGCGCGAGCCGCCTCTTTACTGCGATATGACGCATACGTGTGGAAACGCCCCACGCATGCCGCCCACGTCACGCATGCCCCTCCATGCCGCGCCGCGCGCGTGGGTCATGGGAAGCGTAGCGCGCGAAGAGTCTTACCACGGTAAAAACCGCCCCACCTGCCCGCGCACTGTTTTGGGCCTGGCCCAACAACGTGTCGCGCTTATGTGTGGCCCAGGCCCGGGGGCTCCTGTCGGTGTACAAAAATAGGGGCACGCTTTTGTACCCCTTTACCCATGCAGGGAGTGGGCCCACCACCACACCAAGCGAGCAGGGAGGTGAGCCAAGGTAAGACCGAAGCCCAAGATAATCAAAGCAACGCCAAGGCCAAGACCACAAAGAGCAGAGAGACGAAGCAGGTTCCCTTGGCAAGACCCTTGCCGGGATAGCTCGCCCCACACCAACAGAGCGAGCCACCCTTGAGCCCACGGCCCCCAGCACCATCATCAATGTGGGGCCAGGGCTCGGGAAGGCACCTCTGTGGTGGCATGCAGATCTTTGTGAAGACATATTCAAGATCAAATGAGGATTAGAAGACGACGATTCTCGGCAAGATCCCTGCCGAGGAAGGCCACCAAACCCCCGGCAAGATCCTTGCCGGGGACGACAGCACGCCACGGCAAGACCCTTGCCGGGCCACCCGGCAAGGCCCTCGCCAAGGACGCTAGTGGGGCCACCGCCAAACCCGCGCCGGACAGGTTTCCACCACCGTTCACATACAGCTGCCAGCCCAACCAGTTGGGCGGGCACCTACGTGGCAACATGCAGCTCCCAGGCCAACTCATCGAGCGCCTGCGTGGCGGCATGCAGATCTTCATGAAGGCTCCGCCACCGCGCCACCTCAGCTGCCTGGCTGCCTACATGGCACCACGCACCTCACTGGCCAGGGCGCGTGTCAAGGCGAGGAGGAGCGGCGACGGACGGGTGCCTCGCCCCCATCCCCAATAAAGCAAGGGGACACCTAAGCTATGCATTACATGCGTCTTGTCCTGTAATACGAGCGATAAGCTTAGAGCACTGTACGCCTTTCCACCTCCTGTGTGTCACTGTGGTAGCCCCTTTCAACTATAAAAGGAGGCCCATGGCATACTGGAGAAGGATTCGGCTCTTTCGAACCACGCATTGACCACAGCTAGATCAAGAGCTCAAGAACTCTCAGAAATACACCCACCAAAGCAGGACTAGGGTTTTACTCATCCTCGCGGCCCGAACCTGGGTAAACGATCCTTGTGCTGTCTACTAGCCCTGCTCTCCTCACAACCCTGCACCCCGGCAACCATAGTAGGGATTCTTGTGATCCCATAGGTGTCGTTCCACATCGACAAATATGATGATGGAGGTTGTGTGGAGAAGACAAAAAGGAAGAAAGTCTCACATTGACGCGGCTAAACAACGGGCTATGGAGATGCCCATCAATTGATGTCAATGCGAGGAGTAGGGATTGCCATGCAACAGATGCACTAGAGCTATAAGTGTATGAAAGCTCAGGCTGAAACTAAGTGGGTGTGCATCCAACTTGCTTGCTCATGAAGACCTAGGGCATTTGAGGAAGCCCATCGTTGGAATATACAAGCCAACTTCTATAATGAAAATTCCCACTAGTATATGAAAGTGATAACTCAAGAGACTCTCTATATGAAGAACATGGTGCTACTCTGAAGCACAAGTGTGGTAAAAGGATAGTAACATTGTCCCTTCTCTCTTTTCTCTCATTTTTTTCTCTTTTTTAGGCTTCTTTGGCCTCTCTTTTTTTTTCGGGGCTTCTTTGGCCACTTTTATTTTGGTAACCTCACATGGACAATGTTCTAATAATGATGATCATCACACTTTTATTTACTTACAACTCAATATTACAACTCGATATCTAGAACAAAGTATGACTCTATATGAATGCCTCTGGCAGTGTACGAGGATGTGCAATGATCTAGCATAGCAAAGATATCAAAAAAATGGACAAGCCATGAAAACATCATGCTAGCTATCTTACGATCATGCAAAGCAATATGACAATGAATGCTCAAGTCATGTATATAATGATGATGGAAGTTGCATGGCAATATATCTCGGAATGGCTATGGAAATGCCATAATAGGTAGGTATGGTGGCTGTTTTGAGGAAGATATAAGGAGGCTTATGTGTGATAGAGCATATCGTATCACGGGGTTTGGACGCACCGGCGAAGTTTGCACCAACTCTCGAGGTGAGAAAGGGCAATGCACGGTACCGAAGAGGCTAGCAATGATGGAAGGGTGAGAGTGCGTATAATCCACAGACTCAACATTAGTCATAAAGAACTCACATACTTATTGCAAAAATCTACAAGTCATCAAAACCAAGCACTACGCGCATGCTCCTAGGGGGATAGATTGGTAGGAAAAGACCATCGCTTGTCCCCGACCGCCACTCATAAGGAAGACAATCAAAGAAACACCTCATGCTTCAAATTTGTTACTAGCAGTTACCATACGTGCATGCTACGGGACTTGCAAACCTCAACACAAGTATTTCTCAAATTCACAATTACCCACTAGCATGACTCTAATATCACCATCTTTATATCCCAAAACTATTGCAAGGAATCAAAAATATCATATTCAGTGATCTACAAGTTTTATGTAGGATTTTATGACTAACCATGTGAATGACCAATTCCTGTCATCTCTCTAAATAGATATAAGTGAAGCAAGAGAGTTTAATTCTTTCTACAAAAGATATGCCCACGCTCTAACAAATATAAGTGAAGCAAAAGAGCATTCTACAAATGGCAGTTTTCTTATGTGAAGAGAAACAGGCAATCCAAACTTCAAATGATATAAGTGAAGCACATGAAGCATTCTGCAAAGCCATACTCAAAAGATATAAGTGGAGTGCAAAGAGCATTATATAAATCAACCATGGACTATCTCATACCAGCATGGTGCATAAAAGAAAAGTGAAAACTAAATGCAAAAGATGCTCCAAGATTTACACATATCACTTGAACGAAACGAAACCGAAAACATACCGATACTTGTTGAAGAAAGATGGGATGCCTTTCAGGGCATCCCTAAGCTTAGACACTTGAGTATCCTTGAATATTTACTTGGGGTGACTTGGGAATCCCCAAGCTTGAGCTCTTGCCTCTCCTCCTTATCCTCACATCGAGACATCCTCGATCTTTGAACACTTCATCCACACAAAACTCAACAGAAAGCTCGGTAAGATCCGTTAGTATAATAAAGCAAATCACTACTCTAAGTACTGTTGAAAACCAATTCATATTTTGTTTTTTCATTGTAGCTACTGTAATATAACTTTTCCATGGCTTAATCCACTGATAGAAATTGATAGTTTCATCAAAACAAGCAAACTATGCATCAAAAACAGAATTTGTCTTAAACAGGACAGTCTGTAGTAATCTGAACATTCATCATACTTTTGATAATCCAAAAAATTCTAAAAAAAATATGAAAAATAAAAAAATTGTATAGAAAGACAGTGCAAAAAGTTTCAGAACCGTCTGACGTTCCAGTAAAAAATGTAAAATCACGCACTACAGCCAAAGTTTCTATTTTGCACTGCACAAACCAACAAGCAATGTAAACATCCTAAAGGCAAATCTTGGCACATTATTTTTGTTTTTAAACTTTATAAAATCATACAACATAAATAAATGACTCTCTAAAACTTCCGGGTTGTCTCCCTGGCAGCGCTTTCTTTAAAGCCATTTGGCTAGGCATATAGTGCTCAAGTAATGGATCCACCCGGATCCCAAGGTATATCAAAGCCAGTTTTAATTAACAATGATTTGTGATTTAGTAGTGAGCACAAAGTAACATATATCATGCAACAACAAAGTCTAACTCTCTTCCTATGCATCGGCATGTCATAAAAGAACAATTCATGCACACATAGTAAAGGCCAATGCATAGTATAAACAGTTTCTTGCAATTTTATCATGTTGAAAACATAGAGAGGTGGAGATATAGTTCCTCTCTCATAATAATTGAAAGTAGGAGCAGCAAGAACATGCATATTATATCTATCAAAATCATCATGTGTAGTAGTGAAACGCAACCCATCAATATAATCCTTAATAAGGGCAAACTTCTCCGATATAGTGTAGTCGGGAGAATTCAAAAAGATAATAGGACTATCATGCGTGGGTGCAATAACAACAATTTCATGTTTAACATAAGGAACTATAAAAAGTTCATCTCCATAAGCATAATTCATATTGGCATCTTGGCCACAAGCATAGCAAGCATCAAGTTCATCAAAAAGGGATATTTCAAACGAATCAACGGGATCATAGCAATTATCATGGCATTCATCCTTCGGTAAGAATGAAGAGACATTAAATAATGTATGAGTTGGAGAGTTACTCTCATTAGAAGGTGGGCACGGGTAGATAATCCGATCTTCCTCCTTTTGTTCTTCGCTCTCCTCATCATATTTTTCATCCAGTGAGTTCATAGTTTCATCAATTTCTTCTTCCATAGACTCCTGCAAAATATTAATCTCTTCTTGGACAGCGGAGGAGTCCTCAATATATGGTTTAATATAAGGATTAGGAGCATAATTATCATAGCAATATTTAAGTATGGCCAAATTTTCAGATTTGTAGAGAGTAGTATCACTCTCTTCAATAAAAGAAGCAATTTCACAAGTACTCCTAAAAGCAACAAATTCTTCAATTTGTTGACCATCATAGTAATTATAAAGACCCTTAGTATACAAAGATACGATTCCATTATCACTAAACTCACATTGGTAAGGAAGGTGTTTCTTAGGGTCTTTAGAACAACAAGTACAATCATATATTTCACATAAATTCCAAGCATAGCATTGCAAACGATGAATTTGATCCAGTAAAAGTTTCCCTTTTTGAGGTAGGCAGTGTCGCACATAACAAGCATGCTCATCTAAAGATTTGCCCTCAACTAAGCTAGTTGGGGTTTCAGCACGAGCACATAGGGATTGAAGATGATCCAAGTAAAAAGCTTCGGTGTGATAGATTTTGAGTGGTTCTTCAACCATTGGTGTAGTAGGTTCAACTAATTTTTTTGGTATTTTGCGTTCCATATCCATAACTAAAGATAGAGAACAACTTAGAACAACAAATAAAAATTACTTAGTCATAAAGCAAACAAGCACACACGAGAATATTCACCCCACGCTATAACTCCCCGACAATGGCGCTAGAAAAAGGTCTTGATATATAACCCACAAGTATAGGGGATCAATTGTAGCCTCTTCCGATAAGTAAGAGTGTCGAACACAACGAGGAGCTAAAGGTAGAACAAATATTCCCTCAAGTTCTATCGACCACCGATACAACACTACGCACGCTTGACGTTCGCTTTACCTAGAACAAGTATAAAACTAGATGTACTTTGTAGGTGTTGTTGGATAGGTTTGCAAGATAATAAAGAGCACGTAAATAAAATCTAGGGGCTATTTAGATAAAGAAACAATAAAATTAGTATAGCGAGTGTGGAAAAGTAGTGGTAGGAGTTGTGAAATTGTCCCTAAGCAATTGACTACTTTACTAGACCGATAGCAAGTTTTATGTGGGAGAGGCCACTGCTAGCATGTCATCCCTGACTTGGAATTATGTGCACTTATGATTGGAACTATTAGCAAGCATCCGCAACTACTAACATTCATTAAGGTAAAACCCAACCATAACATTAAGATATATTGGTCCCCCTTCAATCCCGTACGCATCAATTTCTATGCTAGGTTGAAGCTTCTGTCACTCTTGCCCTCCAATACATAGTCCTATCAACATACAACTAACCCTATGGTGTGATCCACGCGCGCGCTCATATGATGGGCACCAAAGGACAGCAACAAAACCACAAGCAAATTAAACCAATCATAGCAATGCCCTCCGTGATCAATGCCCCCTCCGGCGGAGCGCCGGAAAAGGCCCCAAGATGGGATCTCACAGGTACAGAAGGTTGCGGTGGTGGAAATAGGGTTTTGGCTCCTCTTCTGATGTTTTCGGGGTACGTAGGTATATATAGGAGGAAGAAGTAGGTCGGTGGAGCTACGAGGGGCCCACGAGGGTGGAGGGCGCGCCCAGGGGCGTAGGCGGGCCCCCCTTCCTCGTGGCCTCCTCGTTGATTGCTTGACGTCCACTCCAAGTCCTCTGGATCATGTTTGTTCAGAAAATCACGTTCCCGAAGCTTTCATTCCGTTTGGACTTCGTTTGATATTCCTTTCCTTCGAAACACTGAAATAGGCAAAAAAAACAGCAATTTGGCTGGGCCTCGAGTTAATAGGTTAGTCCCAAAAATAATATAAAAGTGTATAATAAAGCACATTGAACATCCAAAATAGATAATATAATAGCATGGAACAGTCAAAAATTATAGATACGTTGGAGACGTATCAAGCATCCCCAAGCTTAATTCTTGCTTGTCCTCGAGTAGGTAAATGATAAAAACAGAATTTTTGATGTGGAATGCTTCTTAGCATAATTTTCAATGTAATTATTTTTATTGTGGCATGAATATTTAGATCTGAAAGATTCAAGATAAAAGTTTAGTGTTGACATAAAAACAATAATACTTCAAACATGCCAACCAAGCAATTATGTCTTATCAAAATAACATAGCCAAAGAAAGCTTCTCCCTAAAAAATCATATAGTTAGGCCATGCTTCAATTTCGTCACATAAAACGTTCTCATCATGCATAACTCCGATGACAAGCCGAGCAATTGGTTCATACTTTCTAATGCGCTTCAGCCTTTTCAACCCTTACGCAATACATGAGCGCAATCCATGGATATATCACTATGGGTGGAATAGAGTATAATGATGGGGCTTATGTGAGAAGACAAAAAGGTAGAAAGTCTCACATTGACGCGGCTAATCAATAGGCTATGGAGATGCCCATCAATTGATGTCAATGAGAGGAGTAGGGATTGCCATGCAACAGATGCACTAGAGCTATAAATATATGAAAGCTCAACAAAAGAAACTAAGTGGGTGTGCATCCGACTTGCTTGCTCACGAAGACCTAGGGCATTTTGAGGAAGCCCATCATTGGAATATACAAGCCAAGTTCTATAATGAAAAATTCCCACTAGTATATGAAAGTGACAACATAGGAGACTCTCTATCAAGAAGATCACGGTGCTACTTTGAAGCACAAGTGTGGAAAAAGGATAGTAACATTGTCCCTTATCTCTTTTTCTCTCATTATTTTTTCCTCTTCTCTTTTTTTTGTTTTTTTGTTGGGCCTTCTCTTCTTTTTTTTCTTTGGCCTCTTTTTTTTTAGTTCGGAATCTCATCCCGACTTGTGGGGGAATCATAGTCTCGATCATCCTTTCCTCACATGGGACAATGCTCTAATAATGATGATCATCACACTTTTATTACTTATAACTCAAGAATTACAACTCAATACTTAGAACAAAATATGACTCTATGTGAATGCCTTCGGCGGTGTACCGGGATATGCAATGAATCAAGAGTGACATGTACAAAAAAATTATGAATGGTGGCTTTGCCACAAATACATTGTCCACTACATGATCATGCAAAACAATATGACAATGATGAAGCGTGTCATAATAAACGAAACAGTGGAAAGTTGCATGGCAATATATCTCGGAATGGCTATGGAAATGCCATGATAGGTAGGTATGGTGGCTGTTTTGAGGAAGATATAAGGAGGTTTATGTGTGATAGAGCGTATCATATCACGGGGTTTGGATGCACCGGCGAAGTTTGCACCAACTCTCAAGGCGAGAAAGGGCAATGCACGGTACCGTAGAGGCTAGAAAATTGTGGAAGGTTAAGAGTGCGTATAATCCATGGACTCACATTAGTCATAAAGAACTCATATACTTATTGCAAAAGTTTATTAGCCCTCGAAGCAAAGTACTAATACGCATGCCCCTAGAGGGATAGATTGGTAGGAAAAGACCGTCGCTCGTCCCTGACCGCCACTCATAAGGAAAGCAATAAAAGAACACCTTATGTGTCAAAATCGTCACACAACTTTTACCATACGTGCATGCTGTGGAACTTGCCAACCTTAACACAAGTATTTCTCGATTTCACAATTACTCAACTAGCACACTCTAATATAACCACCTTTATATCTCAAAACACTTATCAAGTATCAAACTTCTCATGATATTCAATGAACTCAATATGAAGTTTTTATTATGCTCATCTTGGATGCCTATCATATTAGGACTAATTTCACATTTAAAGCAAATTACCATGCTGTTTAAGACTCTCAAAATAATATAAGTGAAGCATGAGAGATCAATAATTTCTATAAAATAAACCCACCACCATGCTCTAAAATATATAAGTGAAGCACTTGAGCAAAAACTATATAGCTCAAAAGATATAAGTGAAGCACATAGAGTATTCTAACAAATTCTGAATCATGTGTGTCTCTCTCAAAAGGTGTGTACAGAAAGGATGATTGTGGTAAACTAAAAAGCAAAGACTCAAATCATACAATACGCTCCAAGCAAAACACATATCATGTGGTGAATAAGAATATAGCCCCAAGTAAAGTTACCGATAGACGAAGACGAAAGAGGGGATGCCTTCCGGGGCATCCCCAAGCTTAGGCTTTTGGTTGTCCTTGAATTTTACCTTGGGGTGCCTTGGGAATCCCCGAGCTTAGGCTCTTGTCAATCCTTGTTCCATAATCCATTAAATCTTTACCCAAAACTTGAAAACTTCACAACATAAAACTTAACAGAAAATCTCGTGAGCTCCGTTAGCGAAAGAAAACAAAACACCACTTCAAGGTACTGTAGTGAACTAATTATTTATTTATATTGGTGTTAAACCTACTATATTCCAACTTCTCTATGGTTTATAAACTCTTTTACTAGCCATAGATTCATCAAAATAAGCAAACAACACATGAAAAACAGAATCTGTCAAAAACAGAACAGTCTGTAGTAATCTGTATCTAACGCAAACTTCTGGAACTCATAAAAATCTACCAAAATAGGACGACCTAGATAATTTTTTTATTTATCTACTTCAATTAGAATCAGTATTTTATCACGTTCTGGTGATTGTAAACAATTGTTTTAGTGAACAGAAAGTTTCTGGAATTTTCAGCAAGATCAAATAACTATCATCCAAGAAGATCCTATAGATTTCACTTGGCACAAACACTAATTAAAACATTAAACACATCTAACCAGAGGCTAGATCAAAGATTTGTTACTAAACAGAAATAAAAAGCAAGAAAATAAAACAAAATTGGGTTGCCTCCCAACAAGCGCTATCGCTTAACACCCCTAGCTAGGCATAAAAGCGAGGATAGATCTAGGTATTGCCATCTTTGGTAGGCAGTTCTTCAATAAGACACCTATAACTCCTAGGAGTTTCTTTCTTTTCATTAATTATAAAACTCCTAGGCACAAAATCGAGAAAATCATTAGTAGCAAAAGGTTCCTTAATGATAGCGAGAAAGTTGGGGTGAACACTTATGGATTTGAGGTCCGTATTTCCCTTACTAGAAGTTTCACCCTTATTTTTAGGAACATACATCAATTTGGCAATCTTAGCATTAGAAGGAGTGTTTTTCACGGAAGAAAAGGCAGACCCTAGGTTGGTAATTTTACCAATTCTAGTGGAATCTTGATCTATCTTTTCATTAACCATAGGTTCCTCTTCTTTAAAAAATTTTAAGAGCAACTCCTACCTTAGATCCGTATTGGGTAACTTGGTTGTGGATCTTTCTATCCAAATTTTCAATCAACTCTACGGTGGCAACTTTATTTTCAATAATTTCAAGCCGTTGCGTCACATGTTCCAAAGTTAAAATAGTTCCATTAACCAAAAGAGGTGGTGGGCCAAAAGTCTATCATAGCATTATAAGAATCAAAAGTATGGCTACCCAAGAAATTTCCCCTGGTAATGGTATCAAGAATATATCTATTCCAAGGAGTGATGCCTACGTAAAAATTGCGGAGAAGAACGGAAGTAGATTGCTTCCTAGTAGATCTATTTTGCGCATTGCAAATTCTGTACCAAGCATCTTTTAGATTTCTCCCTCCCTTTGTTTAAAATTAAGAACTTCATTCTCGAGAGACAAAGGAGTAGATAAAGGACTAGCCATGACGGCACACGAGACACAAGAGGCAAGTGAAAAAGAGGCGAACGGAAAAGAGAGCGAATAAAACGGCAAGGGTGAAGTGGGGGAGAGGAAAACGAGAGGCAAATAGCAAACAATGTAATGCGAGGGATAAGAGTTTGTGATGGGTACTTGGTATGTCTTGACTTGTGCGTAGACTCCCCGGCAACGGCGCCAGAAATCCTTCTTGCTACATCTTGAGCACTGCGTTGGTTTTCCCTTGAAGAGGAAAGGGTGATGCAGTAAAGTAGCGTAAGTATTTCCCTCAGTTTTTGAGAACCAAGGTATCAATCCAGTAGGAGACCACGCTCAAGTCCCACACACCTACACAAACAAATAAGAACCTTGCAACCAACACGATAAAGGGGTTGTCAATCCCTTCACGACCACTTGCAAAAGTGAGAGATGATAAGATAATATTTTTGGTATTTTTATGATAAAGAGTAAAAGCAAAATAAATGATAATAGAAATAACTTGTTGACGGGAGATTAATATGATGGAGAATAGACCCGGGGGCCATAGGTTTCACTAGTGGCTTCTCTCAAGATAGCATAAGTATTACGGTGGGTGAACAAATTACTGTCGAGCAATTGATAGAATTGAGCATAGTTATGAGAATATATAGGTATGATCATGTATATAGGCATCACGTCCGTGACAAGTAGACCGACTCCTGCCTGAATCTACTACTATTACTCCACACATCGACCGCTATCCAGCATGCATCTAGAGTATTAAGTTCATAAGAACGGAGTAACGCTTTAAGCAAGATGACATGATGTAGAGGGATAAACTCATGCAATATGATATAAACCCCATCTTTTTATCCTCGATTGCAACAATACAATACGTGCTGTTTCCCCTACTGTCACTCGGATCGAGCACCGCAAGATTGAACCCAAAGCTAAGCACTTCTCCCATTGCAAGAAAGATCAATCTAGTAGGCCAAACCAAACTGATAATTCGAAGAGACTTGCAAAGATAACCAATCATACATAAAAGAATTCAGAGGAGATTCAAATATTGTTCATAGATAATCTTGATCATAAACCCACAATTCATCGGATCTCGACAAACACACCGCAAAAAGAGATTACATCGAATAGATCTCCAAGAGAATCGAGGAGAACTTTGTATTGAGATCCAAAGAGAGAGAAGAAGCCATCTAGCTAATAACTATGGACCCGAAGGTCTGAGGTAAACTACTCACACATCATCGGAGAGGCTATGGTGTTGATGTAGAAGCCCTCCGTGATCAATGCCCCCTCCAGCGGAGCGCCGGAAAAGGCCCCAAGATGGGATCAAATGGGTACAGAAGGTTGCGGCGGTGGAAATAGGGTTTTGGCCCCTCTTCTGATGTTTTCGGGGTACGTAGGTATATATAGGAGGAAGAAGTAGGTCGGTGGAGCTACGAGGGACCCACGAGGGTGGAGGGCGCGCCCCCCCTGCCTCGTGGCCTCCTTGTTGATTGCTTGACGTCCACTCCAAGTCCTCTGGATCACGTTTGTTCAGAAAATCACGTTCCCGAAGGTTTAATTCCGTTTGGACTCCGTTTGATATTCCTTTCCTTTGAAACACGGAAATAGGCAAAAAAAACAGCAATTTGGGCTGGGCTTCCGGTTAATAGGTTAGTCCCAAAAATAATATAGAAGTGTATAATAAAGCCCATTGAACATCCAAAACAGATAATATAATAGCATGAACAATAAAAAATTATAGATACGTCAAAGACGTATCAATGCCCCAGGTGCTGCTCTGGCCCATTGGATGTCTTCTGGTCCATAAAAAATCCACAAAAAGTTTCATAGTGTTTGGACTCCGTTTGATATTGATTTCCTGCGACATAAAAAGCAAGCAAAAAATAGCAACTGGCACTGGGCCGATAGGTTAGTCCCAAAAAATGGTATAAAGTTGCTATAAAATGATTGTAAAACATCCAAGAATGATAATATAACAGCATGAATACTTCATAAATTATAGATACGTTGGAGAAGTATTAGCATCCCCAAGCTTAATTCCTACTCGTCCTCGAGTAGGTAAATGATAAAAGAAATAATTTATGAAGTGTGAATGCTAGCAAAGTGCACAAGTTTGATCAATGATAATTTCAATCACTTTTCCTAGCATCATAACGACAACTCTTTCACATAAAACTCATCATGTCAAAGTAGCAACCAATTCACATGTTAAGGTTCAAACAATGAATTCTCTTGAAACTCAACAACCTATGTTCTCAGTCACCAAGCAATTGCAATTCAACTTATTCAGCATAGTCTAAGTAAGAGATCCACATACTCAACCATCATACAGTCTTCTATAATTGCTAACACTCACCGCATACACATGAGCAAAACGTTTCAACCAGACACATAGAAAGATAGGGGCTTATATTTTGCCTCCCAACGTATTCACCTCAAGGGTGATGTCAACAATAATAACTCATGCTACCCACATCCAACTGGATATATGTGCCTAGATCTTTCCTCACCACATGATGCTTGCCAAAAGAGAAAAATAAAAAGGAGTAGAGAGAAAACTTTGACTCTTGCATGAAAGTAAATACATAAAAGTAAAAGGTAGGCCCTACGCAGAGGGAAGCAGAGGTTGCCATGCGCTTTTTGTTTGTATGCTCAATCCCTTAGTGCAAAAGAATGTCACATTATATTTCCCCTTATGATAACAACCTTTATTATGCAGTCTGTCGCTTTTATTCTTTTCCATCATAAGTTCGTACAATGCTCAATTTTCTCTTACACTAAATGATCTAACACTTTTAGAAGCAATTTTTATTGCCTTATTGCACGGATCACAACTTACTTGAAGGATCTTACTCAATCCTTAGGTAGGTATGGTGGACTCTTGAAAATAAGATTTGGGTTCAAGGGTTTTTGGATGCACAAGTAGTATCTCTACTTGGTGCAGAATTTTTGTCTAGCAAAGATGGAGGGCAAGCACCACATGTTGAAGGATCTATGACAATATAGCTTCTATGTGAATATGAACAAACATAAACCATTAAATTGTCTTCCTTGTCCAACATCAACAATTTTGGCATATAATATTTTGATGGGGGCTCACAATCACAAAAGATTCCCAAGATAGTGTATTTGCATGTGAAAGTTCTCTTCCTTATAGTAATCATTCAGGAATTGCTTGTATGACCAATATTGTGATTGTCAAGCTTCAAAAGATTTCACTTTCTAAACCCAATGTGAAGCTACCACGAGGCATGATATGAACATATAATTTCAACTTCATGATATTCAATTCATTCAACAATTTACTCATAGGTTATAAGTGAAGCACAAGAGTAAATGACAAGCTACTCCAAAAAGATATAAGTGAAGATCAAGCGAGTAGTTATGTAAATGGGTAGCTATTTGCGGACTCTCTCTTATTTAAAAGTTTCAGATCTAAGTATTTTATTAAAACAGCAACCAAAACAAAATAAAATGACATTCCAACAATAGCACACATCGTGTGAAGGAGTAAAAACTTAGGCTCAACCGATACTAACCGATAATTGTTGAAGAAGAAAGGTGCGATGCCTATCGGGGCATTCCCAAGCTTAGGTGCTTGAGACTTCTTGAAATATTATCTTGGGGTGCCTTGGGCATCCCCAAGCTTGAGCTTTTGTGTCTCCTTAATTCCTCTCATATCACGGTTTTCCTAAATCTCAAAAACTTCATCTACACAAAACTCAACAAGAACTCGTGAGATAAGTTAGTATAAATCAATGCAAAACCTTATCATTCTCTACTGTAGCAAATCACCAAAATTATTATTCAACATTGCATACTAAATGCCTTTGCATATTTAATACTACTATCCTCAAATAGAATCATTAAACAAGCAAACATATGCAAACAATGCAAACATAACAACAATCTGCCGAAGCAGTACACTCTGTAAAGAATGCAAGAGTATTAATACTTATTCAACTCAAAAAATTCTGAAAATTTAACACACTGTAGAAAATTTAACAGAGCTTATTGTGCAAAACGTTTCAATATTTTATCACATTATGAATTTTCTAGAGAATTTTTTCAACAACGATAAACTTTCTATTTTCAAACAGCAACATGTAGACTTGCAAAATAAGCATAGTAAAGGCTATCATTGCCACTTTTATTGAAATAAAAGATGAAAAAAATTATTCTAAATAAAATCAAGCAAAACCTAACAAAATAAAATGGTGATCCAAGCAAAACACATATCATGTGATGAATAAAAATATAGCCTCAAGTAAGGTTATCGATAATGTTGGAGACGAAAGAGGGGATGCCTTCCGGGGCATCCCCAAGCTTAGTTGCTTGGATCTTCCTTGAATATTTCCTTGGGGGTGCCTTGGTCATCCCCAAGCTAAGGTTCTTGTTACTCCTTATTCTCCTAATATCAATATCTCACCCAAAACTTGAAAACTTTAATCACACAAAACTTAACGGAACTCAATGAGATAGGTTAGTATGATAAGGAGCAAACCATTCACTTTGGTACTGTCAAAGACAAGATTCATAATTGTTCTCACACAATGCCTACTATACCCTATCATTTATACAATTTATATTGAGCAATATAATCCATAGAAACTAGAAAACAAGCAAACTATGCATTGAAAACAGAATCTGTCAAAAAACAGAACAGTCTGTAGTAATTTGTACTCCAACCATACTTATGCTACTCCAAAAATTCTGAAAAATTAGGAAAACATAGTGAATTTGTATATCTATCAACTGTAAAAATTCAGATCAAAATAACTTTCCAGTGAATTTTAAAAATTCCTGGACTAAGCGCAAAAGGTTCTGTTTTTGGACAGAATCAAGTCAACTATCGTCCACACTATCCCAAAGGCTTTACTTGGCACTTTATTGAAACAAAAGCAATAAAACATGATTAATACACTAGAATAATCATGTGAACACACAAAATAGTAGGTAAAAGTGTTGGGTTGTCTCCCACCAAACGCTTTTCTTTAATGCCTTTTAGCTAGGCATGATGAGTTCAATGATGCTCGCATAAAAGATACGGATTGAAACATAACAAGAGCATCATGAATCATAAGTTCCTCTCTCATAATAATTTTCAGTAGCATAATGAATAGATTCATCAATATAACCATCACATAAAGCATTATTTTCATGATCCAAAAGCATAGAAAATTTATTACTCTCCATATAAGCAATTTTATTCTCGTTCACAATAGTGGGAATATTATATGAAACCCGAATGCTAAAAATTGTTTCCACATTAAAAGAGTAATGTTAAGAAAAAGGATATTCATAACTATGAATTTTTTTATAAATATAACCATCACTACTTTTTATAACATAAATATCATCACAATAATCATCATAAGTAGCAACTTTGTTCTCATCATAGATAGGAGGCATGCAATCATCATAGCAAATTTGATCATTCAAGGTAGCGGGCTAAAATATCATCTTCATTAAACATAGCATCCCCAAGCTTGGGACAAACATGAATTGCGGCAAATAAATTCTCAAACATGTCATTCTCATGAAACATAGCATCCCCAAGCTTGTGGCTTGGCATATCATAAGCCTAATCACTCTCATCATTAATAGTATGAATAGCACCAATGGTATAACAATTGCTATCATCATAATTTCCCAAGTTGGTGCCAAAAAGATTTCCAAGATTATAAGAAGCATCATTATCTTCCCAATCATAATTATCACAACAAGCAATAGGCATAACAAAATCATCATCAAGTGCATCATCTTCCACAATTATTTTTGATTCATTTTCATGAGGCACAACAATAATCGGAGCAACATTATTTGGGAGAGATACCTTTTTACCTCTATTCTTTCTTCTTTTCTTCTTATTAATCACATCATGTGTGGGTTTAATTAATTTTTTCAAGCTTCTTATTGATGAGATTGGTTCAATAGGGAGCTCCTCCTCGTCACCTATTTCATCATGAGAGACAATAGGAGGGTATTGGGATATATTTTCCCTTTCATTAGTACTCTCTTCATATTCTATTTGTTTTCTTGTCTTTAGATAGTTGGCAATATAACGATTCTCAATGCAATTTACCGCACAAAACATATAAATTTCCTCTAGATGAAAATCAAGAAGTCTCTCGTGATTAATTTTGGAATATCCTCAGTTATACGTTTCATTTCTTCATACCCCAAAAGAAGACTAAGCTCTTTATGATGCTCGAGGGTAATCAAGTTATCACAATTTTTGGACACGATTTGATCATGAAATAATTTGCATTGGAGATTTAAATGACCATGTTCATTGCAGAGTTCACAAGGATGGCGAAAAAAATTAAATCTTTCAGCACAATCATCTAGCCTCTCTTGCAACTTTTTCGTTTCTAAACATTTATGCTTCTTACAAAATATATCTTCCCTTTTTGGTGTGCAATTGCATTCCCAATTCACTCCGCAAAAATTGACATTCTTATAGGAGACATCATTATCATGACTAATGCAATCATCATTAACATCATGGATATTCAAAGAATTCATACTAGCTATATTGCAATCATGCCCATCATCCAATGTTTTTTTGCCATAATTTTTTTGAATTCTTTTTCTAGCAATTGAGCACAATTATCGAAATCCTTATTCTCAAGATAAACATTATAAAGATAAAGAACAACCTGAGGTAACCCATTCTCCATTTTTTAGTTTTCTTTTATAAACCAAACTAGAAATAAACAAGAAACTAAAAGATTCAATTGCAAGATCTAAAGATATACCTTCGTGCACTCACCTCCCCGGCAACGGCGCCAGAAAAGAGCTTGATGTCTACTACAAAACTTGTTCTTGTAGACTCGTGTTGGGCCTCCTAGCGTAGAGTTTTTTAGGACAGTAGCAAATTTTCCTCAAGTGGATGACCTGAGGTTTATCAATCCGTGGGAGGCATAGGATGAAGATGGTCTCTCTCAAACGACCCTGCAACCAAATAATAAAAAGTCTCTTGTGTCCCCAACACACCAAATACAATTGTAATTTGTATAGGTGCACTAGTTCGGCGAAGAGATGGTGATAAAAGCGTACTAATGATAGTAGATATTGATTTTTCTAATAGGAACAATAAAAAAACAGTAAGGTAGCAACTGATAAAACGGAGCACAAACGGTATTGCAATGCTTGAAAATGAGGCCTAGGGTCCGTACTTTCGCTAGTGCAATCTCTCAACAATGCTAATATAATTGGATCATATAACCATCCCTCAACGTGCGATGAAGAATCACTCCAAAGTTCCTATCTAGCGGAGAACATAAGAAGAAATTGTTTGTAGCTATTCTTCCCGATCGATCCATCCAAGAGTCCGTACTAAAATAACACCAAGTTATTCTTTCCGATCAATCTACCAAGAGTTCGTACTAAAATAACACTAAGTTATTCTTTACGATCGATCTATGAAGAGTTCGTACTAAAATAACACCAAAGCAAATTCAGATTCATAATACTCAATCCAACACAAAGAACCTCAAAGAGTGCCCCAAGATTTCTACCGGAGAAACAAAAGACGAGAACGTGCATCAACCCCTATGCATAGATTACCCCAATGTCACCTCGGGAATCCGCGAGTTGAGTGCCAAAACACATATCAAGCGAATCAATATAGTACCCCATTGTCACCACGGGTATTCATATGCAAGACATATATCAAGTGCTCTCAAATACATAAAAGTATTCAATCTGATAAAATGAAATCTCAGAGGGAAAACTCAATTCATCACAACAAGATAGAGAGGGGAAAAGCCATATGATCCAACTATATTAACAAAGCCCGCGATACATCAAGATCGTGACATCTCAAGAACACGAGAGAGAGATTAAAAACATAGCTACTGGTACAAACCCTCAGCCCGAGGGTGGACTACTCTCTCCTCATCATGGTGGCTGCTGGGATGATGAAGTGTTGGGGAACATAGCATGCAATTTCAAAAAAATTCCTACGTCACGTGTCGGCGTCTTGGGAATGGGGGTACCCAGACTTGCCTGCCTGTGGCCCAGGGCGTGGCTCCACCAACAGCCTGGTATGGCCCATCTTCGTCAGCAACCTCTCAAGACCTTCGCGAGGGGCCAAGCCTCGCGAGGCGGACGACACCAAGACCTCCTCCGGGGCGGCCTCGCTAGGCTGGCTCCCGAGGAGCGGAGATATCAAGGCAAGGGGCACCTCGCGAGGTTCACGTGACGTGAGCGATGACGACCAAGGCCAGGCGAGTGGCAGCGGGCGCAAAGCGCTAGTTTCCTCTTTGGTGCTAAAGGGGCAAGCGCAGGCGAGGAATACCGAGGCATCAGGCAAAGGTTTCCATATCGGTGCAATGAGACCAAGACTAGCAGGACGGCAGGACGGAGGTCACCACGGAGCCCACAGTGGCGTCACCACCAGAGCCTTTGGCAGGCGAAGACCACCGTTTGTCAGGATAGCTTGTACTAGTTGTCTCCCTTTGAAATTGGCCGTTGTGGGATCCCTTCCCGCCTAACATTTGGGAAGAGGACCCGGGTCACTATAAATAGGACTAGCCACCACCATAGGAGGCATCTCATCTTGGATTGGATCCACTCCACCAAGGCCACCTCACCAGCTCAAGAACACCTCTCGTTAAGAGGCTGTTCATCCCTTGTATGTGTTCATCCGCAGCCTACGAGGAAATCCACCACACCACACTGGAGTAGGGTATTACACCACAACGGTGGCCCGAACCAGTATAATCCCTTGTGTCTCTTGTTCCTTGGGTTCGACGAGCTAGGCCTTGAGATCGTTGCGAGAGCGAGCTAGGGAGAGAGAGATCTTCGTGCGCACCCCAGTGTTCGAACCTCGAGGGTTTGCGGGAACCCGTAATCTGACATTTGGCGCGCCAGGTAGGGGTGTGCGGAAGCCTTTCTCCCATCTGTCGACTCATCGACACCCCGGGGTTCCAATGTCTAGCGACCCAAGGACCAACGCCGACTATTGGGCTGCTTGGCCCGTCAGGGCGATGCTGTCTGCCCAGGAAGACCTCAATTCCGCACCCCAAGTGGCCCGCGCACCGCCGAACGCCGCGGGGCGCGGACGACGAGGATCGGCGCCTCCCACCCTCACTCCGCGGTGCGCGCGGGCCGCCGCAAGGTCCTCAATCTACGTGGCGGCGAAGGCGCCGCACACCCGGCGGGAACAAGCGAACATGCGGGGCACGCTCGTAGTGGCACGGGAGCTGCTGCGGTGCCGGCTGGCGGAGAGTGGCCGAGACGTATTGCTGGAACGCGTCGCTGAGCTGTTAGACGCTGCATCTAGGGGTACGCCGCCCTTCTACTCCCTAATTATATCTCAAGTTGTGGCCAGATCGCACGGCGGGCCTCTCGCACGCGCATGCTCCCAGGCGCACCACGAGGGCTCATCAGCGCCAGCACGACTAACGGCACCGATCATCCGGACGCGCTTGTGCTTCCCCCGGGTGGTGTAGGCACAAGCGTTGCTCCTCGTGGTCCCAGTGGGGCGCCACCCTGCAGCCACCAGGGGGCGCATTGGGCCCGGCGGCGTGGGGCACAGGGCGTCTCGGCGGGGGTTCCGGAGCGGCGGCTCCGGAAGCCTATGTGTTCCCCGCATGGTGGATCAAGAGTACACGCCCGAGGATGACCCATGCTCGTTCCTCGAGCCGAGCTGGGAGGAAGAGATGCTGCAAGTTGAGACCTTCCATGAACCACCCTGGAGCCTCGCTGACCCCGCCGACGACAACAACCACAGGGTACCACTGATATCTCAGGAGCAGGCTTACGCTAACCGTGGGTCGTAGGTGGACCAGGCTGCAGCGGCGGACGACGACCCCAACACAGCAGCCCCGCACCAACCGGGGGTAACGCGCTGGGGGCTGCACGGGAGAGGTCTGGAGCAAGACCCTTCCCCGTGCCGCACGGAGAAGAGCGTCACTCGGAGGTAGGTCCTCTGCCGGGGAGGCACCGTCGATCCCTCCCCTCGGCAGAGGGCCCGTGGTCACCGAGGGCACCGCTAGCGTCCCCTTTGCCCCTTGGCATCGTCCTGGTTTCCGTATGCCCCAATGGTGGTCGAGGGTGGCGCAGGGCGGGGCCCTCGTCCGGCGATATGAAGCAAGGCTCACGCCTGTGAAGGTCTCCGCCCGTGACAATCTCACGTAATAATGAGTGTGGCTGTACACGCCCCGGAGTCTCCGGAGAGCCGCCCTCGGGCCTCGGGGGCTCCTGCCCACGTCCTAGTGGAAGCACCATGCTCCGCGCTGGCCGTCGACATTGTCCCCCAATGACTATGCTCACAGCCAGTGAAAGCACTTAGCTCCGCGCTGGTGAGAAGAAAAGAAGACTAGCTAGGTGTCGGACGTGGCCATTTGCTTTCAACCCCTTTTCTGTAGCTCGATTTGCCGCCTTTTGGATTCGAACTTGAAGTCGTATTTTCATTGGCAAGCGTGGGGGGCGTCCTTTCTCGTTCGTGTTGATTTTCTGAGTTTTCTGGATTCCGTGCCTTGCTTTGAGGCCCGCGCCTGCTACCCCTTCCCTTGCGAGCACCTCGTGAGCGGGGGCTGGGCGTGGTATGTGCACACTACGCGCACATTTTGCCGTGATCTAACGCTTGTTTCTCGCGAGGCCCTCTCGGGCGGACTAGCAGGCTCCTCAGAAGCCCGAAACTTCGTGAACCCACGAAAAACTTCCCTCGGGAGAAATGCACATCGACAACTACAAGACCAGTCCGAGGCCTGTCTAGACTGAGGTAACTTACAGCAGGAAGCCCGCGGAAGAGCTTGTGGGCTCGCAAAGGCACGTTTCAAATCGGGCTTAAGGAATAAAACAGTATTCTGATTACATGAGGGGCTCCCCCTCCCCAAAATGCTCTCACACCTCGAGGGGAAATGCCCAAGCTTTTGTGCGCAGGTTCAAAACAATGGAGCGTGGGCTCAATCGGACATGTCGCTCGCGGCATCTTCCGAGTCACTCCCGGACACGCTGTTGGCGCTATCGCTGGCGTCGTCTTCACCGTCATCAACCGCGCCGCCTTCATCCGCCACGACCACCACCGCGTCGTCATCAGAAGCGAAAGCCCTGACTAGAGCATCCACATTATCGTCCACCCAATGCGCCAGGTTGACCCGGATGGCTCCATGCACTGGGGCGATGGCGGCGTCGAAGTTGAAGTGCGGGTCGATGTTCTGAAGATGGCTGAAGACACGGGAAAACGCGCGCCCAAGGAGGCCTCGACTCTTTTCGTCCACAAGCTCGCGCGCCCTCTCGGCTCGGTCCTCCAGGCGCGTCATGACGTCGGTGAAGAAGCAGAGATGGCTGGCGTAGTCTTCTGCATGGGGGTGGGGGCATGTTCGTCACAGATGGTACCCAGTGCCTGGTTGGCCCTCACCCTGAGAGCCCGGAGCATGGGAGTGTGCTCGCGCAACAAGGTCTGCCGGCGGAGCGCTTCCTCCCTGCTCTGCTGCGCGAGGGACTCAACATCAGTAACCCGCCGCTGGAGCGGGAGCAGCTCGGCGCAGGCGGAGGCCAGCTCGGCCTGGACGGAGATCAGGGCCGCTGAAGCAGCCTTCTCGCGCTGCTCCACTTCGTCCAACCTTGACCTGAGGGCGATGGTCCTGCCCTCAGCTTCTACTTCCACGAGCTTCTGCTTCAGGTCGTATCTGTTGGAAAGATCTGCTCGAGCCTCTACCACCCTACGGTCGATCTCCTCCTAGATCTTGGCTTCGCGCGCACTGGCGGTGTCCTCCGCCTGGGCAACCTGGCGCTCCCTCGTCTCTAGCCGTTCAAGCTCGAGGCTGTGCTCTGTGGCCTCCAGCATCAACGCCTCCTCGCGCTTCAAGATCTCCCCTTCTTCGGAAGGCGCCCCCCTCATCGACGCCAAGGCAGCCCTGCGCGCCTCAACCTGCTGCTCCATGGAGGCGTTCAGAGCCTGGAGCTCCCCTTCGCGCTTCTCTGCGGCCGCGCGGCGGTAGTCAGCCTCCCTGGCCTCCTCCAAGGCTCGGGCGCTGGCCTCGCACGAGGTGGCGAGGGATGCCTCGGCCTTCATGTTGGCGCACTCGCGCTGGAGGTGCCCGAATTCGATGGCCACCTTCAGCTGATGCCATTTGCCTGCCAGTCGAAGCCCTTCAGTTTCAAGGCGGGCGTCAGCATCCACAAGCTCTTCCCCGAGCCGGCTCAGCGCGCCCATCGCCTCCCGGAAGAGCTCATGGCGGACTGCTCCGCGCTCGTGTGCAAGCTCGAATGCGCGGCCAGGTCCATCCTTTGTGTCAGGATGTGTTGGAGAAGTTTGAAGTGGCACGCCCGCTACCGACAGGGGGCTGGAGGCTTGCGCCTTTCCGGTCGCTCTCCGGACCTCGACGGAGGCCCGGTGGGTCGGGGCCTTGCTGCTCGAAGGTGAGGCCAGGGCCGAGGTCGCCCAGCTCCGGGCAAGGACCATTGGTGGGGCCCTCGGCACACTCTCCGCACCCTAGGCCAGACCGCGAAGGAGGGACGACAGGAGCATGGGGTCAAGACGCTAGGCTAGCGCGTCCGCCTTCCCGGCAGGCCTTGCACCACACGCGACAGGTCGACATGAGGCGCTCAGGGTCAGCAGAGAGCCTGAGGTAGGCGCGGGTAGCTTCTCGGGAGACTTCATCGCCCTGGCGGAAGGGACCCTGAGGAACCGTGGTCAGGAGGAGAAGCGGCACTGAATAAATTACAAAAATAAGGTACTCACTTGTCGATAGCAATGTACTTCCTCTGCTTCAATGGTCGGAAGAAGGCGTCACCACTGCAGCTCGGAGACCCCTTCCTCTTGCGGAGCGCTTCGAAGTTCGGTCGGAGTCGGCCGAAGCCCTGTGTGCGGTCACCAATGCCGGGCGCGGCTGGTGTGGCTCCTGAGGAGGCGACGCCAGGGGTGCAGAACCGCGTGGAGACCTCAGTCCCCGCTTTGTGGCAACTCACCGGGGCCTCAGGGGCTTCAGCCTCAGGAGTATCGGTCTGCATCGTCCCCCCGGCCGCTTCCTCAGGACGGCTCACTCGAGCCCCGGAGGATGACACATCAGGAGCCCCGGGTGGCCCTGGTTCCTCGGCAGCCGCGTCGCTAGCAGGTGACGGCGATCGCCCCCCTGCGTCCACCTCCGGGGAGATCACCGCGCCGATGGAAGGAAAGGGAGCCACGAAGACAGGGCTCTCGCGAGGCCCTTCAAGGCCAGCTGGGCTCAGTCCCCACTCGTCGAAGGGGGGCATCTGCTTCGCAAACTCCACCTTGTTCGAGCAGCAGTACAGAAGTCAGCCTTCCTCCGGCAGGTTGGCAGGCATTGGGTCACCCGTCAGAAGCTCGAGCATCGTGCGCCGCGCCTCAGGAGCAAGAGCTGGCACCTGAAGCCTCATGCGGTCCCTATAGCCGGAGAAGGTCCACATCGGCTGGGAGTGGCGCTGAAGCAGAGCGACGCGACACCGGATGAACTCCTTCACAACCATAGGCATCGTCACCTCGAGATCCTTCAGCCTGGCTAGCCAGTGCCAGACATGGGCGAGCCGCCGGTCGGCGAGCCTCGCGTGCCCCCAGCCGGAGCTTGGGATAGCCGGAACTTGCAGGAGCAGCAGCAGGGGGCTGCGCACACCAACATCCACGAACACCCACCACTTCCGAAAACCTTCGACGACCGGCGAGAGCCCGAAATCGATCCCCGAGCCGACCGTCGCCGCAACAGCCCGAAGGGATTCACACCCCGAGCGCTGGAGAGCATCTATCAGGTGCAGTGAGAAGAAGTGGCGAAGCAAGGCCACGGAAGGAGCAATGCCCACCATAGCTTCGCAGACGAAGGCGAAGAAAACAAGGAGGATGATGGATTGGGGATCAAGGTGAAGTGCATTGATCTGGTAATGCGAGAGTACCGCATTGAAGAAGTCAGAGAAGGGAGGGATCAAACCAGCCTAGAGGGCATGAAGATGGATGGGAACCTCGGTGGTCGTCTTGTTAATCGCCACGCAGGAAGCAGGCCAGGCCACCGTCACCCCCCACTCATTGGAATCGGCAGCGAGCGCTAGGCGCACCTTGTCCATCGCTTCCCGGTTGAGCACCACCGACCGTTCGACGGCGGGCTCGAAGACTGGCAGCGTGGGGGCCAAGGTATTGGACTCCTTCTTCCCCTTCTTCTTCCGGCTTGGTGCCACGGCGGCAGGGAAAATTGGTGTCAGATCAGAAAGGGGGAAGGAATCCGCTCTCTTCCAGGAGATGAGGGGGCTGCGGAATGCGCTGCTTGTAATGGAGGCGGAGCTGTGTAGACGACGGTGGTTGTCTAGCCGGGCGGAAATCGAGGCTGCGTGGGGAAGTGGAGGCGCCCACGTCCCGTCAGTCGCCACGTGTCAATCAAGGCCGCAGGCTATTAGGGCCCGCGGCGCTCCGCACTTGCCCTTTGGCTTTGCCTCGAAGCCAAGTCCGAGCGCGCCTTGGGCCCGGGGGCTACTATCGGCGTCCTGGGAACGGGGGTACCTTACCCCAGACTTGCCTGCCTGCGGCCCAGGGCGTGGCTCCACCAACGGCCTGGTACGGCCCATCTTCGTCAGCAACCTCTCAAGACCCTCGTGAGGGGCCAAGCCTCATGAGGCGGACGACACCAAGACCTTCTCTGGGGCGGCCTCACTAGGCTGGCTCCCGAGGAGCAGAGATATCAAAGCAAGGGGCACCTCGCGAGGTTCACGTGACGTGAGCCATGACGACCAAGGCCAGGCGGGCGCCAGCGGGCGCAGAGCGCCAGTTTCCTCTTTTGTGCTAAAGGGGCAAGCACAGGCGAGGAGTCCCGAGGCATCATGCAAAGGTTTCCATATCGGTTCAATGAGACCAAGACCAGCAGGACGGCAGGACGGAGGTCACCACGGAGCCCACAACAGCGTCACCACCAAAGCCTTTGGCAGGCGAAGACCACCTTTTGTCAGGATAGCTTTTACTAGTTGTCTCCCTTCGAAATTGGCCATTGTGGGATCCCTTCCCACCCAACATTTGGGAAGAGGACCCGAGTCACTATAAATAGGACTAGCCACCACCATAGGAGGCATCTCATCTTGGATTGGATCCACTCCACCAAAGCCACCTCACCAGCTCAATAACACCTCTCCTCAGGAGACTATTCATCCCTTGCATGTGTTCCTCCGCGGCCTACGAGGCAATCCACCAGACCACACTGGAGTAGGGTATTACACCACAACGGTGGCCTGAACCAGTATAATCCCTTGTGTCTCTTGTTCCTTGGGTTTGACGAGCTAGGCCTTGAGATCATTGCGAGAGCGAGCTAGGGAGAGAGAGAGAGATCTTCATGCACACCCCAGTGTTCGAACCTTGAGGGTTTGCTGGAACCCGTAATCCGACATCACGCAAGATCTATCTAGGAGATGCATAGCAACTAGAGGGGGAGAGTGTGTCCACGTACCCTCGTAGACCGAAAGCGGAAGCGTTAGGTTAACGCGGTTGATGTAGTCGAACGTCTTCGCGATCAACCGATCAAGTACCAAACGTATGGCACCTCCGAGTTCAACACACGTTCAGCTCGATGACGTCCCTCGAACTCTTGATCCAGCATAATGTTGAGGGAGAGTTTCGTCAGCGCGACGGCGTGGTGATGGTGATGGTGATGTGATCCGCGCAGGGCTTCGCCTAAGCACTACGACGCTATGACCGGAGGAGTAAATTGTGGAGGGGGGCACCACACGGCTAAGAGAACAACTGTTGTGCTTCGGGGTGCCCCCTGCCCCCATATATAAAGGAGGAGAGGGAGGAGGCCGGCGGCCTAGGGGCACGCCATGGGGGGAAACCGAATAGGACTCCAAGTCCTATTCGGCCCCCTTTCCTTTCTTACGGAGGAGGAAAGGGGAAGGAGAGGGAAGAGGAGGAGGAAAGGGGGGGGGGGCGCCCTTCCCCTAGTCCAATTCAGACTCACCATGGGAGGGGGGCGCGACCACCCCTTGTGGGATGCCTCCCCTGTCCCCTATGGCCCATGTAGGCCCATAACTTTCCCCCTGGGGTTTCGGTAACCCCTCGGTACTCCGAAAAATACCCGAACCACTCCGAAACCATTCCGGTGTCCGAATACCATCTTCCAATATATCAATCTTCACCTCTCGACCATTTCGAGACTCCTCGTCATGTCCGTGATCTCATACGGGACTCCGAGCAATCTTCGGTCACCAAAAACACATAACTCATAATACAAATTGTCATCGAACGTTAAGCGTGCGGACCCTACGGGTTCAAGAACTATGTAGACATGATCGAGACACATCTCTGATCAATAACCAACAACGGAACCTAGATGCTCATATTGGTTCCTACATATTCTACGAAGATATTTATCGGTCAAACCGCAATGACGACATACGTCATTCCCTTTGTCATCGGTATGTTACTTGCCCGAGATTCGATCGTCGGTATCCTCATACCTAGTTCAGTCTCGTTACTGGCAAGTCTCTTTACTCGTTCCGTAATGCATCATCCCGTAACTAACAAATTAGTCACATTGCTTGCAAGGCTTATAGTGATGTGCATTACCGAGAGGGCCCAGAGATACCTCTCCGATACTTTGAGTGACAAATCCTAATCTCGATCTATGCCAACCCAACAAACACCTTCGGAGACACCTGTAGAGCATCTTTATAATCACCCAGTTAAGTTGTGACGTTTGATAGCACACAAGGTGTTCCTCCGGTATTCGGGAGTTGCATAATCTCATAGTCAAATGAATATGTATAATTCATGAAGAAAGCAATAGCAATAAAACTTAATGATCATTATGCTAAGCTAACAGATGGGTCTTGTCCATCACATCATTCTCCTAATGATGTGATCCCGTTCATCAAATGACAACACATGTCTAGGGTTAGGAAACTTAACCATGTTTAATTAACGAGCTAGTCAAGTAGAGGCATACTAGGGACACTGTGTTTTGTCTATGTATTCACACGCATCAAGTTTCCTATTAATACAATTCTAGCATAAATAATAAAAATTTATCATGATATAAGGTAATATAAATAACAACTTTATTATTGCCTATAGGGCATATTTCGTTCAGTCGCCCTCTTGCACTAGAGTCAATAATCTAGATTACATAGTAATGATTCGAACACCCATGGAGTCTTGGTGCTGATCATGTTTTGCTCGTGGAAGAGGCTTAGTCAACGGGTCTCCGTG